>JAMCCL010000490.1:0-28940 GCA_024516035.1 Bactericera cockerelli
AAACCAGCCTCCTTTCAAAACCTCGGCAGACATAACAAAGAAGTTAACCTACTTTTCGGCCATCACATAACCATAGATTAGCATCACACCCGCAATCAACTAGTCATCCTACAATCACATTCACAATGGTCACTATCCAATCAGTCGAAATTAAGTCACCTACTGTTAGGCCATTGGCTGCATTGACTGCGGGGTCCATTAATCGAATTTTTATTATTGATTTTACTACTTAGGACTTGGTTATTATCAATGCCATTAAATGTTTACAATAATAATAATAGTCCTTTCGTAAAGGCGAAAGTGAGAGTAACAATAATTATTATTCTGATTATTAATATTTGAGTGAAGCAATTTACAACAACCTCTTGAGAACAACAATCAATTTTTAGAACTTAACAATGACCAATCAGGCTTGGCTTTGATTCTCGGGACTTTGGAATCTAGCACATGGACCAGGCGAGTGGTTTAATTTTAATATTTCATGCTGAATATAATTAGGCTACCAGGCATGGACCTGTATGTATTGGTCAGTGAGATCAGGGTTGGGTTTCTGATGAGCAGGTTTTTACAGGCTGAAACCACTGAAACTTTTTGATCGCGTCGGCGTGGCGTTGCAAGAGGAGCGGTACATTGCAAGTTTATAAAAAATAAAAGTTAGCGGGAAGTGGGCGAAAACAATAAAACAAAACACAAATAAACTCTGTTTCGTGTTAATATAAGCCGGTTGGTTGGCGCTAAATGACGAGGGCTCGCCTCCCGGCGAGCTTGATACTAGCACGGAAGTTGTTACAATAATATATTAAGATAATAGGGTCTTCTTTTTTTAATAATAAATAGTCACCTTGGCCGAGTGGTGTAGCTCACTAGGCTTGAGCGCACGGTGACCTGGGTTCGAATCACAGTGGAGTCGGGATTTTTCGACTATGTACATTGGATTTTAATGGGTTCACTCCATACCTCTCGAGGAAAAATGAGAAGCTGCTTTTATGTGAGCAGCGACCATTGGTGGAATTGTGGCAAAATACAGTATAAGAATATTATAGATACGAAAAATTATTTGAATTCTGCGTTACCGCATTACCCACTCTACATTACCCACTAAAATTGCGATATAAGAACACTAATAAACAAATTTTATTTATTATTTACTTACTTACTCTTACTCCCATGGGCCTCTCATACCCAAGTCGGTATTTGGCCTCGCCGATATATTGCCTCAATTTGTTTCTATCCATCGCATCATCAATTGTCATATTGAATATTCTGATATCTTGCATAACTTGGTCACACCATCTCATTTTGGGTCTTCCTTTAGGTCTTTTTCCATCTGGTATGTTTTTCCACACATAGTTGACTATTGATTCTTCATCTGTTCTTATAACATGTCCTGCCCATCGAAGTCTATTATATCTTACTTCTGATACCACATCTGGTTCTTTGTAGAGTGTCCTTATTTCTGGATTATGTTTGATTCTCCAGATTTCATCCTCTAGCTAGAGTGGGACCGTATATTTTCATTAAGATTTTATTTTCAAAAGTTATGACTTTGGTCTTGGTTCTTTTGGTTATTATCCAGCTTTCGCATCCATATATCAGGACAGGTCTTATGATTGTCTTGCATATTCTGATCTTTTTTTATTTACAAAAAATGATAATATAAAAATTATTAGTCTAGACTTGCATCGAGTAATTAATAAAAAATGATGATATAAAAATTATTAGTCTAGACTTGCATCGAGTAATTAATAAAAGTTAAGGGCAAAATCAGCATGGTCATCTTTTGCACTCAACACATTAATATTATTTTTAAATTATTATTATTAAGTATTATTGCATTTCAAAAGATCATTTCTCATGTGGCTACTTGCCTGCTATATATGATAGGACACCACAGGCAGTTATGAAGAAAAGATCAAATTACTTGGACAGTAATACCTCAAGGTGTCTAGTAGGTATGCAACAGTGAACTCTCAACAAACTATTGCAACTACTTACTATTCAATTATATTTTTTCAGGAGTCATTTCAATATACATTCTTCTTCAGGGACATAAAAATAAAACTTCAGGGACATAATTAAATAAAACTTAGCGATATAGCTATAATCACTGGCGTAGGTAAGAGTCATCAGCTAAACAAAGAAGAAAAGAAAAGAAAACCAAAATTGAAACTAAGAGAAACGTGGTTCTTTTGAGGAGGGGAAATCTCATGCCGAAAAGTGTGGGACTCAGACATGGACCGCCCGGTATCCATGGCTGCCTACCCTAACTAAAACCCGCAGCTCCTCATCAATACTAAACCATACCGTTGTGGAACTGTGAATCATTATTTCAATAGAAAAACCTGGGTTAGGTCTAATGAGTTTGTAAATGGGGGGAGAGAAAGGTGCGTGTGAGGGAAGACTTTATACATTCTTGAGAGATGAGCATACATTCTTGTATGCTCATCTCTTTAGAAATCCAAACTTATGTGACACTTGTTTATCTATAAAAGAAAATTGTATATTATGTAGGTATAAGTAGTTATAAAAGAAAAGCGCTTTGATTGACCAAAAAAGTTCTGGTTTAAGATTTGAACAATGTGAGATAAAAAAAATAACCGGTCTGACCGGGATGGGTGGGGTGGGTCTTATATCAGAAATCTCTCACTCTCGAAATATTCCTTTCAACCAACAAATTTTGGTCAAAACTAATTTTGTTTAATTTTTTTTGTTCAAACACACTCTAAATGTATTATTTAAACGAAATATGACCCTTGAAGGGGAGACTGAATTTTCAAAGTGAGGAAACACTCTCACTCTGACAATCCCCAAATCCCCTTTTCAACCGTCACACAACGCACTCTGCTTGATTAATTTGGACGAAATAACCAATCAGAGTGAATTGTGTGACGGCTCAAAGGTGGATTAGAGATTATGAGTGGGAGCGTGTTTTCTCGAATGGACCCTGAAGATGGTCTTCCACTCTCAAGTGCTTGGGAAACCCCAGGGAATAACATAGGTCGCTGGCGTGTGTGGTCTCTGGTGGATGTCGCGTGAGCACTGTACTTCCATAATGGCCATAATTATCTAGAAAATCTGCAAAGGGTGTTTTTGATGACTGCACTCATTCATGTGCATTTATACAATATGGAATGGGTTTTAATAAATTTGAAGGAGCAGCATGCGACATACTGCTGGGAAAATTAAAAGTAAAGTGTGTTATGTAAACCATAGTTTATAATAAATATCATTATTTTTAATATTGATTATTTAAGCTAGTAGGAATCTAGTAGAACAGGTAAAATTTTAGTGGGTGAAAATCCCACAACGCAGGCCAGGATGAGTTGGACCTATAGATGTATTTAAAAGATTTTTACTGCCTTCCATAGAAAAAAGTAGGAATCTATACGTCTTGTAAAAGAATAATTAATCCATGAACTGATCAGTCTGATCACTGTATCTGCGAAATGACAATACTTTAGGTTCAAACTTTTTACCAAGGTTTTTCTCCTACTTCAGGAGTGCATTAAGAAAGAATTCTTCTAAGCTTCAAGGGGGACGACAGCTATGAGAAAAGAACTTAAGGGCAACGAACTGGGATTGAGCATTAGAGTAACTTATTATAGTTACCTACTAGGATTTATGGATATCTTTAATTTAAATAAAAAAAATCTCAAAGTCTTCTTAAATAGAAGGTCATTCGAGATCAGATAATAATATATGTAGATAATTAAAGTACCATTTAATCCACTTATGTGTAAATGTAGCCATGGGTAATACAAAACCCGCTCGCCTGGGGACACAGAAGCTTATCTCATCATCACCTGTTTGAAACTTGACCTCTGCAGTGTGAATCGGAAAACTTCTCAAAGCTCATATCTCGTAAACTGATCTGAAAGTCACGCCACCTGATATCCTGATCGTGTAATATGAGATGCATCATACCTGCCTATAGGCATTCAGATATGCAAATGACGGGGTTCCCTTTCACACTAACTTGGTCATTTATAAATACCAATAGTCACCGAAGCCACTTGAGGATCCCACTCAGACAACCCGGGTTTGAATCCGTGTAAGGTAGAATTTTTTCTATACGTGAAACTGAGTGTAGGAAATGTGATGAGATCGAGGAAACGTCCTCTCACATTCTTCTTGAGTGACCAGCACTTGCACTATTAAAACTCTTAACTTTTGGAAATCCGGGACTAGAGCTGCATACAATAGGTACAATCTATACCCAAATCAAACCTGCTAAACTTTCTAAGAGCAGTAGGCGTGTTTGAAAGTCAACCAAAAATATAGGAATTACTTTAAGATAATACCACTTTGAAGTAATAATAATTTAATATACTTGATACAAGACGGTTCATACTCGTAGATGCACTTTTGGTACGTTGCATCCACTAACACCTCATGATAATAATAATAATATCGTCTTACTTATACTGTCTGACTAGGACTAATAAGTCCCATTATTCCAGCAGTAACTGCAGTAAGCCATTAGAACAGTTGAGTACCATTAGAGCGCGCGTCTGTTGAAATCCAAAGAAACCCCACTGGATGCTTCGCTCCAGTACAAGCTGGGGTCGCATGGCTCAGGTTGTATTTGCAAAGTTCTAAAACTGTAAAGGAGACATAACCCTATCGTGTCATCATTATTTACCAAGCCGGTTTAAAACCATGAAAACTATTCGCAGTAACTAAAACAGTTACAACAACAACCAGAAGAACAAAAGCAAATACAACAACAAGAAAGAAACACCATTGGAAATTAGGAGTAGCAACTTCTGAAGTAGTAACAAGCATTACTGAGCACGTAGATCGTATCACACACTATGTATGATATCCAAGATGCTGGAATACGCTATTTGAACCTTAGTGGAATAGTCTAAGTTCAAAGTTCAGAAATGTAATTGTTTTGCACAGTTCTACCGTTGCAATGTCGAGATATGCCCGCCTATGTATGAAGAGATATGCCCAACTATGTAGGTCTAAAATTCTCGGTTTGGTTGTTGTTTCATGTGTATGCTTTATGTGGCAATTAATATTTAATTTGATTTTTGGATTTAGAATAATAAATTGCCCATTTCTGGCCTATAATAATAATTGATTTAAAGTGCATTTTGTCTGAATGTAGAGGTCACAGTTTTGATCATGTCCCCAGGGTGATAGACCATTGCGCGGGTGCGGATTTGAAGCTTTGACTAAAAACGCTTAACTGGTTTGTACCTTCAAATTCCTTCTAATGTGGCAAAATATCTTCCATGAATGGAAAATAACCTCATCAGCATACATTTTCAATTACCTATGTATTGTTTTCTTTTCATTTCATTAAATATAAAAAAAACTACTTTAATCACTTCTGTAGCAATGGGTTAATGATTAATTCAACATTCATAGACACTGGAGAGCACAAGAAAAACGTCCATATTTTTTCTGGGCATCCCAAGACACTAAAGCCCAAATTATGAAACAGGATTTGTCAACCTTGGTGGACACTATCCCTTAACTTTTACCTTGACAACAACTGTAGAGGTCATATCTAAGCTGGGCTTTGTAGCTGTACATTACTTCTGTGGTGTAACGGAGCTGTGACCAGAATTTGTGACGAAAAATCTTATTTTACCTATCTATCAGCTGATAAAATCTAAGGGTTGGCTTAGATTCACTAATCCTGTTTCATAAAACGGCCCTAAAACCCCGCGTCAATCCTTCCATAGATAGATAATATAGATATTTAACACAAATTAGCATTGTCTTTCGACACGTTAAGTGTAGTTAGTATTCAGCCAGCGGGGATACATCATTAACATGAATATCATCACCCAGACATGGCTTCTGCACACGGGGAATGGCTGATGTGTTGTTACGAGACGGATCGGACAGATATCGATGTGGCGGATAAAAATCATCTCATCATTGTAGCAACGGTTCGTTATCTATGAACTAGAATGTGCTAAAGATATACAGGGTGAGAGCTGGAACCGATTTGCACTTGGCAACTGGAACCGAGTTGCAAGAAAATTCCCAGATGAACATCAGATACGCTGATTTTTCAACTTATATTTCAAAGGTAAAACATTTCTTCAAACACACTACCGAGAGGAAGCGTGCCTCTGATATTTTTTTACTCTGATTTATATTTTAGAGTATTTTCCTTTGGCTGGCATCATAACTGTAGCATAAAGAAATGTTATATGACAAATATTCTGCCGTTTGGGATTTTGACCTTATAATAATACGTCTTGGACTCACTGCTGGAGTAATGGGACTTGAGCCCAAAACAATGAACGTTGTGGACATTGTTACTATAGTACCTGAATTCATGAAATCATGATTATTAAGATTCGGTTTGTTTCACTAGATCACCCACATTTTTCGCAGTATAATTGGAATGTAAAAAGAATGACAGACTCAATAAAGATCTCATACTTAAACCTACAACGACCTCGGTAGCTTGATTGATAAGGCGGCGGACTTGTAACCTGGAGGTCGGTGGTTCTAGTGCCGGTTTCAGCTTAGAAAAGCGATTTTGAGTAGTTGCCACAAAAGTGATTAACAAAAATAATATGATAACCAATAACTAACTACTTAAACCTCAAGCCATTCTGTCACAGATTTGCAATCACCCTGTCTATATAATATGAGTCACACATCTTACCGTCGGTAATGAGCTCGGGTAATGAGTGCAATATACAAGCTCCAATGATTGCCTGCAATGTACTTATTGTACCTAATAGGTACATAGCTTCCGGAAAACACATGTTGCATAAACCACATTTGTAATAATGGCTAACAACTGTGGAGGTAGCGTACGACAAAAGCCAAGGAACGACAGCACGTGGAACACAAAAATTAAAAATATAAGGTAAAATAATAAATATAATAAGGTTATTTTTTTATTTTTCCGTCAATTTGTTCAATTGAAGTGCGCGACCACAAGGGCTCCCCGCAATCCACACCCTCGATAGACGATTTTGGGACTCTGTTGAGGCCGCTTACAATTAATAAAAAATGGTTAGAATATTTCAGTGTTACTGGACCTACCCTAGGGTCTAGTGCTCTGTTGTGTTAACGCATTAATGCTAAGGGCGCTAAGGCCTTGCTGTCTATTGTTCCCTTCTTATATATAAAAAAAAAATACATTTACCAGGTATTTGGTCTTTTTTTAATCGGCCACGGCGACTATTCAGAAAATTAATATGATAATAATTACATACCTAGTAGGTTTATTTAACATTTTATAGTTATTTAATATACCTATTAGGTATATTAAATAAATATATAGTTTTTATACTTTATTGTCTTTATTAATTTGTTTAATTTATAACAGAAAATTAGTCATGCTATGTTGCGAACAGTTGTTATTGGTGCAACAAATGCATAATGACGAGAAAGAAGTCATAAATTTAACATGAGTGATTTTTTAATTACTAGAAAACACGGAAAAATAACTATAAATGCCGCTAAATCGTCTAGTCTGGTTCATATAGGTACATATCTACGTATGTATATGTATAGGTTGCTTGTTAGCAGCGTACCTATTGGAAAACATGGTGTCGTTGGAGATCAGAAATTTCCTGGCAGTAGTGTTAATGCTCATTTTCTGTTCAAGTGAGTTTAACGTTTTGTGAGTAAATATGCTAATAGTCGTGATATTTAGGAGTGGACGGAATGTAGTAAAGGGGTGAAAGGAGGTCCCTTTTTCAGTAGTTTTTCGAGAACGATTTTATCTGCGATTTCCTGAAAATGTGGTTTCTGGGCTTATGGTGAATTTTGGTGTTTTTGTGCAAACGGTTTAAGATATTAAAAACTATGTGACAATTGAATTGACTCAATTAAACCACTGATAAAACCCTCAATTTCAAGATAATTTTGTCATGAAAGTAGTCGTTAAAATTTTGACCGCCCCAGTTGCCAGTCTCGGGTGTGATATTGAAAAAGTCATAAGAAAAAATGGGTGAAATTGAAAAGTGAGAATTTCTTGAAAGTTTTTTAGACCATATAAGTTAGATACTCGGAAACGGTAAGGAATTTTTCAAGTTAGTGTAAATTAAAATTCAAAGAATTTTATCAGCTTTTTTTGTACATATTACATACAGTATTTTCCCAAAAATCTACCGTTATCGAGATGAAGACGAAACTGAAATGGGACATAATAATATAATTATTTAGTATTACTCTTTAGGTTCTTTAGGGGAAGGGAACCACTAAGCGAGGTTAATGCTCAAAGCATTTACTACCACCTAACCCTCGAAATGGTTGAATATTTTCTATCACTACTTAACATCTTCTTTCAAAATGTTAAATTAGGTATTTAATTGGGAAATTTACTGAGAAATTATAATAGACAAGATATGAGAACCATTTTCACTTATTTTCAACAAGGTCAAGTTTATTTTTTAGGGGAAATCTTTATACCAGACATAGAATATTAACTTAGCTAACAATTTTTAAGGCTTAATACATTAGTTACTTTAGTATTTTGGGTACATTATTATTCTTATAGACTACCTATCATCATAATATTATAATATATTATGTAAATGCAAACTTTACTATAGTAGGTATTATTTATTGTATGATGGTTCGAGCCTCCCGCATGCTAATAAGTAGGTGTATTACGCTTTCATTATTTCATAATAACTGTACTTCAGTATAGGTATTATTAATCAATTGCTTTATTTTAAGAATCCCTTTTACTTTTCATTGTCAGGTAAATTTTCTACGAAATATCGAGAAATAACTACATATTTCTGATTTTTACTATTGATCTGCTGTTTGTATTGTCTTTATTGTCATTTAGAACCTATCTGGTAGTTTAAAAGTTCATATAACTTAAGAAAATGAACTTTCTGGAATAAAAATAGTGTGTCCCATAGGGGGCTCCATGATGTCCCATAGGTGGGGTAAGGTGTCCCATAGGGGGCGAATCGGCACTTTTTCTAGAAGAGTCTATGTCATGAGTTTGACAATTAACTTAAAAAAATACAAAAAATAACCTCACTTGCACAAGAGAATTGCCGGTCGATTGGTATAAAAATCACTTTTCTAACCCTTAAATTGCATAAGATATGATTTTTTGAAATTCAAAAAAAGCTTAAGCGTCCCATAGAGGGTGCCTCGACCCTATACAATGTATACATACATGTGCCAAATTTGAAATTTTATACAAAATCACTTGTATCTCCAAAACCGCTTAACCGATTTTCTTTAAATACCTACCGTTTTTTCTACATTCTAGATTTTACAAAAAATTCTGTATCGGCAAGTCAGACCTTATTTTTTGACTTTTTTGTTGAAAATTATAAATTTTCTTAAATATCAGATCTAAATCAAAATATACTAAAAATAAATATAAATGCACTATGTAAAACAATAATACGCATATACATACATATTTTCATCCAGATCGGGTGTACCGTTCACGAGATATAAACATTCAAGTAAAAATTTAGTACAAGGAATGTTTTTAACAGACTGACAGACAGACACAAAACCAAACTTGCTCAGGAGGTTATGGAACGTACAGAAGTATGAAAAAAAATTGAAATCGATGCAAAAAAAAATATTTTTACTTCCGAGAAATTTCTAATATTAGAAATCGGAAGTATTGTGTTCGTTTTTGTAAAAAAAAATATTTTTTTGCTCCGATTTCATTTTTTTTCATATTTCTGGACGTTTCATAACCTCCTGAGTAAATTTGGTTTTGTGTCTGTCTGTCGGTCTGTCGGTCTGTCGGTCTGTCTGTCTGTCTGTCTGTCTGTCTGTCTGTCTGTCGGTCTGTAAAAACGATTCCTTGTAACGCGCAAATCTCGGAAACTACTCGACCGATTTTGATGAAATTTTGCACACATCTAGGAGACATTCTGTAGATGGTCCCATTTTAAATTCATTGAATTCATACCAGCGGTTCTGGGTGAAAGAGACCATGCGCCTGACCACTAACTTTTTACTTAAACGCTTATATCTCGTGAACGGTACACTCGATTTCGATGAAATTTTGTGAGAATATGCATATTATTGTTTAACATAGGTTATTTATATTTATTTTTAAATTAATTATAATTTGACTCTGATATTTAAGAAAATCCGAAATTTTTGACAAATAAGTAAAAATATAAGGACCACGACTTGCCGATACAGAATTTTTTGTGGAATCTAGAATGTATAAAAAACGATATTCTACCATATAAAACAAATTTGAAGAAAATCGGTTGAGTCGTTTTGGAGATACACGTAATTTTCTATAAAATCTCAAAATTGGCACGTGTTTACAATGTGAAGCAATCACGAGGAAGTATTGTGTCCATAATTGGCAGTGTTTTTTACAATACTTCCGATTTCTAATATTAGAAATTTCTAGGAAGTAAAATTAAATACTTACTTTTTGTTGTTTCACTTTTTGTATTTTAAACATTCTTTCCTTTTTTCAGTACTCATAGGGGCAAATAATTCCGAAAGTGGTTCTAATAATTTGACTAATAGATTTGTCAAGTGGGGAGAGAATGTAACCTATAGTTCAACTCTTGGTCTTATTTTCATCAATGAAAAGGGTGAAAATCTCACCGAAGATAGGAAGACTGAACTGAGAAGAAAAGTTAGGCAATACTTGGGGAAAGCGGAGTTCCAACCTGTCTATGATTATACACTAGCTTCAGATACGTGTAACTACCGAGGATCTACAAGCGGTGAGTCTGAAATGAAAAAAAAACTAACAATTTTACAAAAAAAAAAAAAATATTAAAAAAGAATCCAATGTCAAAAAGGCTACAGAAATAGCCAACTTTTCAAAACATTTAAGTAGGGTTTGGTAATCTATAAGTTAATGCGAAAGTCAACAATCACTCACTCACTTATCTCGATTTCTCAGTACGGATAAGTCCTTGAAGACTGACATTTGGCATGTAGGTCACTTTTAGGTCTTAGATGCGCACTAAAAAAGGATTTTATTATATTCTAACGCGCGGGAAAAGGGGCGCATTTACATGAAGAAACGCGCAGTTTCACCTTTTCATCACTGTTTCTCCGTACCGGTAAATTTCTGTTGGCTAAAAATTTATGTATAGGTTGATTTTATATTGTAGATGTGCAATAAGAAAGGATTTTACCAAATTTCTTAATCCAAAAGAAAAACGCGGCTTAAGTTACAAAAAAAATCGAATCCTAGATTTATAGAAGTGTTTTAATAATAAATTCTAAATCCTTCTTAATGTGTTCTTTCCATCTTCCTCTGGGAACTCTCTCTTGTTTTTTTTCTATTTCTTTTTTAATGGGAATTACAAACTCCGATTTCATTATTATCAATATTTTCTAGTTATTAAAAACATGGAGCCTCTTTGCTGCACTAAAGAAGAGAATTTCATCAACATGACTCAAGATACTGACGAAGTAAAGAACGAGAGAATGTTTTCCGCAAAGACAACTTGCAGTCCTTATTTCTGCAAGAGATTCAAGGGGTCTCTCAGAAGGCAAGAGGCAGATTTTTGCAGTGATTCCACGTTTAAGTCCGGCAACTTTGAGGTGGACGAAGAAAACACCCAATGTCTGACGGACTGGAATCCAATAAAAACAGAACCTCGTGTCAATGATATATGTCTGTGTGCTTTCAAGGATTTCGGCAAACTCAAAGTCGTTGGATACCTGATTCATGAAGTTCAAATAATGGAAGCTTTGAAAAAACGAGGACTCTATCATTATGTAAGTTTTAGAAAATAAGGTTACACAACTTTTTATTTTCCTTATCCTATAATTTTTACCTATTTTCAAATTTGAAAATTCAATAACAGTTCCAAAGTTGTGCTTGCACAGTGAAGTTGTTACAAATTGATCGAGAGATTAATTTTTGATAAAATTTTGTTTACATTAAATTTTATCTAACCGCATCGTAGCGTAGGTATCAAAGCCTAGCTACCTGCAACATAGTGGTGTGATCCCACATACTAGTACTGATTTCAATTTAGTTTTTCTTGAATTTTTAATTTTGAGTAGGTACTTCAGAATTATGAAAGTGAAGTGATTCACCAGGATAATGGATGGTGAGGCGAAGGATGAGGACCCTCGCTTAAAGGTCCCTCCGGACCCGGGAGATGGAAGCAATAAATCACAGGAGATGGAACAGGATTTACCTAACAACGGAGAGAAAAGTAAGCCCGAACCATTTATTTATGAGACATCTGACGAAGGTCCGTATGTTATATTTGTAGAGACTTCTAGTGGTGAAGGTAATGGAATCGATAGAATCCACCCCATGGCCCTAGGTAACATGTTTAAAAGAATACACCCAGAGATCCAGAATAAAATTGAACGTGTATATAAAAATGGAAAAAACAGACTGAAATTGGTCATGAAAGACAGGACAAGCGCAAATATACTTGCAAACTCAGAAAAGATGAAGCAGAAAGGTCTTTCCTGCTACATACCCAAGTTTCTAGTTACTAAACAAGGCATTATAAGGGGGGTTCTCAAAGACCTCAGTGAGGAAGAAATAAAATCAGAATGTCAACTACCCTATGAACTAAGAGATAAAGCCAGAATCCTATCAGTTAAACGGTTCAATAGAAAAGTAAATGATGAGTGGCTACCCACCGAAACTGTACAATTAACTTTTAGAGCTCAAATACTACCTTCTTATGTTACCATACATTACTATAGATGTAAAGTAGATACATTTATTCCTAAGGTTCACCAGTGCTCTAAATGCCTGAGATATGGCCACATTGTGAAGTTTTGTAAATCAACTACAGCTAGATGTGATAGTTGTGGTAATGATGATCATGAGACCAAAGACTGCACTGTCTCACCTCCCCCCCAATGTATTCACTGTAAAGGAGAGCACAGATCATATATCGAAAGAAATGACACAAATAAATGCCCTGAGTATAAAAAACAACTCGAAATTAAAAAAAATTATGGTTCGGGAAAACAAAACTTTTCTGGAAGCTCGACTAGCCATACAAAAAAAATCGTATTCGTCAGTTGCTGGTAATAAGAATAGTAATCTACAAGATACCTTTTCAGTTCCCAGCACCCCAGCTCCACAACCTAGCTCAAGTCAAGTTTCTATTTACAGAAAAAGAAGGAGAAACTCACCACCACTACCAAATCTGAGTATGCAGAAGCAAAGAGAGCTCTACAACAGCTGTAATAACGATACCTACCTACCTTCATCTCCCATCATCGGTGATAGTACTGCACATTCCAAGCCAGGTGTAAACAACTCGTATGTATCTCAACCTACTTCTCCATCATTAAGCTCTCAGAATTTTACATTCAGTGAGAAGGTAAGGAAAACCTCTCAACCCAATGACTCCAACCGGAATAAACCTACTACAGGTAGTATTTCACTCAATGAAAATATCATTACTAAACTAATTTTATCTGTCATGAAGACAGTAATAAACAAACAAGAGACAAAAGAGCTTCCAGAAAAAGAGCTCCTTAATTTAATAAAAATTGAATTAAAGAAAAACACGCGTAGTTCAAATGGCTACGACTCTGAACTCGAGAAATAGCTTAAATATACTACAGTGGAACGCAAGGTCCGCTGTAGCAAATAAAAACTCATTGGAAAAAGCTCTGTTTGAGCAAAATATACATGTAGCTTTTATATCCGAAACATGGTTTAAACCCGGAAAATTCGTCAATTTCGCAGGGTATAATATAATTAGAGAAGACAGAGAAGATGGAAAGGCAGGGGTGGCCATCTTCCTAAAAACAAATATTTTTTATAAAGAAAACAACGCGTACTTCAAAATACGAAATCTACAAATCTGTGCCGTGTCCGTCACATATAATGAAAAACCATTGAATCTCATATCTTTCTACAACCCACCTAACAACAACATTACTTCACAGGAATGGCTCCGTTTTTTCGATAGTTTCCATGGGTCTACAATCCTTGGAGGAGACAGCAACTGTCATCATCTGGCGTGGGGCTGCAGCTTCTCGGATACCAAAGGTCGTTCAATGTTGGACGCCATCGACGATGCAAACCTCATCTTACTCAATACAGGACAACCAACTCTCATGAGAAGTATACATCATAGAAACGTAAGTGCTATTGACCTAACGCTAGTATCACCTGACCTTGGAGGGCTTTTGGAATGGAATGTGATGAATGACTCCATGGGTTCCAATCACTTTCCTATACAAATTAAGTCTGAATACATGACCATAAAGTCAATACTAAAAAATCAGATCAGAAAATGGAAAATTAAACAAGCTGATTGGGTAAAATTTAAAACCGAAATGAATGTGCTTACACGAGAATCAAATTGTCAAACATGCGAGTTGGTTCCTAACTCATACAATTTTTTTATTTGTAACCTAAACAAGGCTAGCGAAAAATCCATTCCCCCAGTGAAACATTTTAACGCAAACAGTAAATTTCGTAGAGCTTGGTGGAACGAAGAATGTGAAAAACTTCTTAAAGATAGACAATCAAAATTACTTAGATACAAAAGCTCTCTATCTAGCGAGGACTTCCTAGAATACACTAAGAGCGATGCTAAGGTTAAAAAAATATGCAAAAAAAACAACAAAAAAGCTTGGCAGAGTTTCTGCAACTCGCTAAATCGACATGTAAAAATTAAAGACGTTTGGCAATCGATAAAGAGACTCAAAAATAAAAAAACCTCTCCCTCTATACCCATACAAAATGGTGAATGGTCAGAAAATCTGTTAAATTCACTATGTCCTCCCTATGTTAGACAAAATACAAATATTTCTCCTTTACCAGGTGAGGATGAAAATGATGAAATGAACAGAAATTTTACCTTAGAAGAATTGTATAAATGTCTGAAATCAAACTCAAATACGGCGCCTGGGATGGATAACATACACTATCAGATGCTCTCTAACCTACCATCAAATGCCACACAACATCTTCTAGATATATTTAACAGGATTTGGCAAACAGGAGAAATACCTGAGGAGTGGAGGAATATTATTGTTGTACCTTTTCTCAAGTATGGGAAATCGGCAGATGACCACAAGTCATACCGGCCTATATCTCTAGCATCGTGTGTTTTAAAAACCTTCGAAAGAATGGTCAAGAATAGACTTGATTGGTGGCTCGAATATAACAACCTCCTGCCGACCTCTCAAAATGGGTTTAGGAAAAATAAATCTGTAGTCGAGGCCCAAGCATCTCTGGTGCTGGATATCGAACAAGGATTTGCTGAACAAAAATCAACCCTAGCTGTTTTTTATGACATCGTGGGGGCGTATAATGCCATCCAAATACCTATTTTAATGGACAAGCTGTTAAAAATAAAAACTCCATTCAAAATCAGGCGCATTATTCACGCAATAATTTGTGAAAGATATCTTTACTTGAGAATCAACAATGCACTGATCGGCCCGAGAACTGCTTTCCTAGGCTTGGGTCAGGGGGATATACTCAGCTGTCCCCTCTACTCAGTATATACTATTGACCTTGATACTTCAATACCAACCGAATTTAAAAAAGTGCAATATGTCGACGACTTTTGCATCTATCTAACCAGAAATCTTCCTGAAACATGCGAAAACGATATAAAGGTCGGAATTAGGGCTGTAGAAAAGTACATGTCCGAAAATGGCCTGAGCATTTCATATCCAAAAACCGAAGCAGTACTTTTCACTAGAAAGAGACGACCAAACATTTCCCAACACATAGAGATAAACGAATATGCAATTCCATTAAATAATAAAGTCCGCTTCCTGGGACTGATTTTGGAGCAAAAACTAAATTGGTCGAACCATATAGAACATATAACAACTAAGATATCCAAGTACACTAACATTATGAAATTTGTATGTAACAAACATTGGGGAATGGACCCTCAGATAGCTTTGACCTTTTACCGAGCGACTGTTAGGTCAACACTCGACTTCGGCGCAATTTTTTATGTAAATTCGGCGCAAACTAAACTTGCCAGGGTTCATAAGGCTCAGTCAAGCGCTATCAGAATAGCTATGGGATATCTCAACAGTACTCCCATCGATAACATGTTACAAGAAACGAGAGAGAAATCAATGAAAAATAGAGCGTACTTACTCATAGACCGATTTATTTCAAAAACCATATCGATTCAAAGCGATACACTAAAAAAATTGAATGACCTAACAGTCTTACATCTGACTTCCAAAAACTTAAAAAATAGAGCAAGTCCACCCCTGGTTGAAAGCTACTGCAACCTAATTGTTTTCAATCCCCATGTATTCTCAAGTAATAAACCTCCACTATACCTATACAACTATGATGTAACGCTCACTAAAGTGGAGCAAGGATGTGTGAGTCTCTATGAGTCCGCCCCTGAGTACGCTAAGGAGACGTGCTTTATGAACGAAGTGAAAGAAAAGTGGCCTCAATCCCATCTCATCTTCACCGACGGGTCAAAAACTGCTGAGTCCGTTGGAGCAGCCTTCTTTGACCCTGAACACAAATTTCAAAGCTTATTCAAAATACCTAAGTTTGCCACAATTTTCACTGCCGAAGCTCTCGCTATCCTGGAGGCACTGAAATATGCTGAATCCCTGGAAAAAAATGAAATCATCATCCTGTCTGATAGCAAAAGTTGTTTGGATAAGCTGAGCAACATCACACTTTCAAATGGAAATCCAAATCATCTCATCCTGGACATCCTGGAACAATACTCCCGACTCCAGAGGAAACAAATACGCGTCAGGTTCGTGTGGGTACGAGGTCACGCGGGTATCACAGGCAACGAGATAGTCGACAAGCTGGCCAAGGAAGCGGCTCAGAGTCCAGAGTCCCCCTATTCATATCCCCTACCAGCACAAGACTTACGAGCTTACACGGATATGAATCATGAATCACAATGGAGAGAGAATATATCTAACTATACTAATAATAAGGGTCTCTTTTACAAAAGGAATTTTCCTATATCTAATAAAAAACCATGGTTTTCAAAGACCATAAACTGTAGGAAATATTTAGTTACCTTTAACAGGTTACGATGTAACCATGCTTTATGCACAGCTTACTTAAATAAAATAAATATTGCACCCAGCCCCCTGTGCTATGAGTGCTGTGAACGTGAGGACTGGGAGCACATTATTATGTGCTGCCCTAAGTATAAAATCGCCAGGAAAAAACTTTTCCAAAAAATTAGTAGTCTGTTGGAGTTGCCCTTCAACTATTCTTTGATCCTGCAGAACACTTCATGCTATCCGCATGTTTTCGGCTTTATTAGGGTCAGCAATCTATGTTGTTGACTCCCTGGTTAATAATAAAAAATAAAAAAAAATCAAACAAACGGGTTCAAACCCCGTTTTTTATATCTTTTTGTTACTCCATGAAAATGAAAACACTTTGAACTTTTACCTTTCTTTAGATGCATATTGTTACTCTAATACCCAATTTTGTAGAACTTTGAGTGTATTATGTAATATGTATTTATGTATGTAATCTTTACTAAAAATAAAGTGGCTGTATGGGCTTATTTTTGGCCCACTGCCAATCTTCTAAAAAAAAAAAAAAAAAAAAAAATCAATAAGGTTAGAAGAGCAGTTTAAATACACTGCCAACCGATTATGGACACAATACATCCTTTTGTCGGATGAATAAAGACCCTTTAGAGTGCGTGAGAGGCGACACGACGCAGCCAATTTCTGCGGATTTTCATTGAATATTCTTTTTTATTGTTTTGTTTCTTTTATTCTTATTTTATTGAATTTTCAAATTCGAATATTAGTTCAAGAGGGTGAGATAGTAAACATACTAAAAATCCTGACGTGTAGGATGGGAGGAAACGGAGTTAGGGGGAGTGAAGGTGGTTCAGGGGAGGTGAAAAGAGCTCCTATTATTAGATTTTTGCTTATATCTCAAGAACGCACAGTTTGATAAAAGCTTTGCTGTAGTAAACTGTAAAATAAAAGTTCAAAGAATTTTAACTGTACATATACTACTTTGACAAATTGGTTTTTGGTCAAAATTCTCTTGGATTTGGGAGTTTTCTGTATGGTTCAGTGGGCCGGGTGAGTTAGGGCGCCAGGCATTGTACGCATGGTGAACTGGGTTCGATCCCCAGAGGAGCCAGATTTTTTCTACTCTGAACTTGGATCATCGCGGTTCACTCATGCCTCGTGAGGTTAAATGAGTAGCTGTTTTTAATGTGAGCAGCTACCACTGGGGAAATTACAGACAAAAAATAAAGATATTGCGATATTAACCCATTGCCTAACATGGGTAGCACATTTGCAAGACATTGGTATTGCCTGGGGTACCGGGGTTGCATATATGCTAGACACGTTTGAAGCTTCTTGGGTACCATGTATAGCATATATGCAAGACAATTTGTCTAGCACATATGCTATACACGGTCCCTAGCAACAAGGAAATATGGGTTTTTTATTTGGGGGACCGCGTGTTGCACATTTATGCTTGACAGGTGATTTTGAGGAAAATACCCTCGGTCCCCAGTGCAAGTTTCATAAAAATGGCTTGGTAGGCAATGCGTTAAAGATACAGAAAATGCCTAATTTTCTGAGCTATCCACTAAAATTATGTTATAATAAAACAAATAAACGCATTTATCATTTTCTTTCACAGATGCGGCTCGCAGATTACCAGTACGAAGACGCGGCAGATCTGACTCATGTCGCCTACACGTTCTCGCATTTAAGAGCCAGAATCCATAGAATCCATAGGCACATCAAAAAAGATAAAGATGAGGAGGCTAATCTTATCGAACCCTCGTGCTCTATACCGAAAATAGCAGCCAGACTCTTTAGGGGAAACAAAAAAGACAAACAACAAGATACAGATGATAGGAAAGATTATTATGGATTAATAAAACTGTACGATTTAAATCACCCTCAAAAGTCTAGTAATTGTAAGTGGGGTATATTTGTATTGTATCCACGAACCGACTGAGGCTTGTGTTGAGTTTGCGCAATTGCGCATACTAAGTACTGGGAAAACTATTTCCAGAAATATTTTAATCATTTAAAAATATTTTGTTGATTTCATACATTAACAGTGAGAATTTATAATAAAAATAATGGAATATAGGTATGTTTTCTAATTTGAATCATCATAATTGTTTTGATTTTTATGAAAAAAGTTATTTAGGTATCATATTTGTGTTAATCACTTTCGTGATATCACAACAAGTGAAACTTGCTTTACTAAATCTTTGCTGAACTTGGAACGCCGCATTATCGATCAAGCTACTGAGGTCGGTTTTTTAGAACTTAATATTTCTAAGTGTATCTATGAGGGCATATTTGGGAGCACCTATCACTTGGGTTTCTTTCTGGGGCGTAACAAATAGCTCTAGTAGAATTTCTACAATTAGCAATTAACCTAAAATGTTATTTATAAATTATTGCTATTAGTTTGTTATAATTGATTCATCCAAGAACTAAGCTTTATTCCTTTTAAAGAATAACCTTCCTCGATGTAGACATACTCAAGTAGGTATACTATACCGTGTAGTATACCTAAGTGTGAAAAGTAAATCTACTGAATGGATAACAAAAAGCGAGCATATTTCATGAGCATGTTATGTATATAATTATATTATGTACGCACTTAAGTAAGTAGACAATGTAGGTATATTCTATGATAGTTAGATAACCAATTTAAACATACTGGTGAAAAGTGAACTATAGCGAGGTTACATCTCGGTAGAAGAGAGTCAAGGTTAGATGACCTCTGCATTCCGTACCCCAGGAACTTTGTGGACCCAACACACCTACAAGTATCATTACTAATACCTACATTCAATGCTAATAGGTTAAATAACATAAATATAGATTATAATAGATGTAATGAGAGGTATGGCTTCATTAGAGTAGTGTGCGGTACACAAATTGGTACCTCAAGTGTTCCTTATTGTTAGTTTCTGTGTTGCTATTCCTTGGTATTTCAAGTAGCGAGGATTTTGTTCCTATAATTTCATCAGATTTTAACATCTTTTTCAACTGTGGCTATTCAAGTATAACTATGGTATTCAGGACGAAGGAGATTTTAAAGCAGAAAATCGATTGGAAAACCCGAGCTACTCACATTAACCTTTCTCAGTGTAGGTGGTGTTAATGTTAGTATCTGAGTGATTTGGCAGATACTGAAGGATAAAAGATGTCACCAAGCCCAAAAAAAAATTGATTTGAATATATCCAATGTCCTGTGGAGTCAAGTAACTCAGAAGCATCAAAAATATAAATAAATAGATTTGTTACTTTGGTCGTTCCTTCTTTAGTTCTGATTATCAGGGAATAGTTTCATTAAATGCCAAGCTTATCTCATAGTATTACTTTGCATCAGTAGTAGTAATAGTATTGGTAGCGAGACTATAGTTATAGTATTCAAACATAGTAACAAAGTATTTAATAACAAGATTAAGAGAACGATTGGAATTGAGAATGGTCAGATGGATAAGAATTGATAAATAATGCAAACGCCAATGCCTCATGCCACACATTTTACAAATCATACACTTCTCTGACAGCTCCAAGAGCTTTTAATTTTTCAAAATAGATATGTGGTATTTCTTCATTCTCTCTCACAATTCCATTCCACGTTCTATCAATTTGATCACATCTCTTTCTCAGAGTAAGGTATTAAAGTGTCTAATCTAATAATAGGTATCTCTAATCTAATATTAGGTATCTTGGCGTGCCAACAGTCACGCAAGCTACCAGTTCAAAGTTGGGTTCAAATCTCAGGGTTAGAAAACAGATCACACTGCCGGGAATGGTCTAGAATAATTCTAGTCTGGAATGTCCAATTCAGTCATAAAATTGATTTTTTTAACGGCTTGAAAAAGCCGAAAAATGAAATCCGAAAAATAAATGAAATTGACAAAACTCCGCCAGCATCGATGGCGCGTTGAATGCATTCTCGTAGGATCACTGGAGTTAAGCAACGTCCAGCCAGGTGAAGACTTCGTGATACTGGCATTCCGGCCCAACCCAGGCTATGTGAGATATTTGTAAGTAGCAGGTTTGTGAGTTTCCTGCAAATGGAGGGTAACACCCCCGTCGTGATAATATATAACCATGCAGTTGAAGGCGACATTAAAACCAAAGTTGCCAGCGTCGATGGCATGTTGAATACACCGGTTCCCTTCAGAACACCGAAGTTAAGCGACATCCAGCGAGGTTAAGACTTGGATGGGTGACCATTCAAATTCTAATTCTCGTGACGCTGGCTTTTCCCGGCCCCACTCAGGCTGGGTGAGGTCAATGTGAGTAGCAGGTTTGTGAGTTTCCTGTGAATGGAGGGTAAAACCCCCGTCGTGATATGACCGTGGCAGTTGAAAGCGACGTTAAACCCCAATTAAAAAAAAAAAAAAAAAAAAAAAAAAACCAAAGTTAAAAAAGGTAATGTTTTACCTCGACGATTTCACACATCATAGATTTTCCGCATGTTTGCGAGATCTTTTTTTTTTTCTTCAATATTTATCAAAAGACGTTTCAGAATATTATTCAGAATTATTGTTCAAACTTTTCACTTTGCAATTAATACGCCCGAGAGTGAAAGGCAAGAACAAAACTTGATATTCTGTTAATCTGCCCGCTCACTTCTAAAATTCAAAGACTTATATCACGATATGGGTTTACACCCTGTATCAATCATATTATGCAGTCCGAGCTCCAACATTTATCTCATCTACTATGACTTGGGCCAAAATTTCAGGGAAAACATCTTAGAAACAAATGTATGAATTCTACAGTGAGATCCAATAATCTCATGCTTGTCGTTGCTTTTAACTCAGGTGATTCGACGCATCGAGAACTGGTGTATATTGTGAATTTTTTCGCACATAATTGTAGCATGGTAAATGATTATGGCTGGGGGTCTGGCTGGGGGCTATAAACAGGGAGTAGACCAGCAATCTGGTTGGGGTACTATAGACAGGGAGTAGATCAGCATTGGCTTGGTTCTGAGGGCCCTTGTCAATTATTAGCCTCCTTGTATAGACAGTGGTAGAAGTGCTGAGTCATTACTCCAGACTCCACTGTCTGGCTACCATCGTTTACGATGATGCCACCCTATATGAAATTAATGAAATGATTAAACATGGGTTATTCGGTTTCAAACGTGTGTGCGTGAAACTCAAACAGTTCCTGAAATTGCCCATAGATGTTTTTAGCTGCAACAGCTTAGAGCTTGTAGAAAGAGGTTATGTTGTGTTCATCACTTCGTCCCCATCGGCCAACTACCAGGAGTACAAAATTCGACTAACTGTGTTTGTTTTCTTAACGTCTCTATTAAAATCTAGGTCATTCGAGACGGGAGTTTTACCCTTCATTAATTAAAAACTCACAAACTAGTTGCCAAGCCAGAGTTTAGTTAGAGAACAGGAACTAATGTATTCAACGTGCCATCGACTACCACGTGGTTTGTTTTGATCCTTGATCTAAACTGAAATAATCTGAGGGTGTACCATATTGAAGTATTAAAATAACTGAAATGCGAATAACATAGACTTGAAAGGCTCACTTCTATGAAGCAATGAAGACTGTTGAGCAACGCCGAGCTCTGAACTTATTCAAAGTAACTCCAAAGTGTTTGAGTGTCATAGAGTAATTAAATAGTAAAAGTAACTGTTGTTATGAACGAATACTATAATAATAACCATAAACTATTAGTATAACTATAAACTTTACTAAATAGGTATTGTAACTTTGGCTTTGAAAAAATTAAGTGCTTTATAATGTGTAAGCCGAATGGACAACTTGATTGTAAAAAGTAATTCTCTCTTACTTAGGAAGTTCTTGCAAACTAGATCAAAGCTAGACTCAATAAAGTGGTGACACAAAATGAAGCAATCGGTATCTATTCGGAGGACAAGAAAGACATTGGACACCTAATTGTGTCTGCGTTGAAGCATATTGGTCAGAAGGCGCACAAATCTTCCTATTCTCAAGTAGGGCCCAGGGTGAACTCTTTAATTAAATAACTAAAGATATACATGAGAATCATTTTAACCATGTGATAACAAAGCTTAAACTTTTGAATGAATTTATACTTCTGTGATTATCCTCCTTGAAGAGCATCATTCACGTTTTGCACATCTTCAATAATGGCAACAGGAAAACCTCAACAAAACTTAATACCTACTTGGCTTGGATCTAATATCTGAAAACCTTGAAACACTTAACATAATCGAGGATACCACAATCACACCACAACATGCAATACTCAGCCGCTCCAAGTATTATATCATGTCTGCCCGACAACATCATTAAATCTGAACATGAGACTAATCTAATCATACAAAGCAACATCTATATTGGAGAACACATTAGCAAAAGTTAATTATTTTCCACATCAATCTTGAGAGTTGTCACAATATTAAGAACTTTAAAATGTACCAAAAATATTAATGATAAATGTGATGAGCCTGGCAAAGTATTGGATGCCTCAACTTGGCGTCAGAGGAATGGAAGGTGTGCATCAGACATTACAAGTGGTCGGACTGGGGTCAACTCACACTTAATAATGATGCTCATGAGCTTACATTCCGAGCATAAAATGTTAGTAATATGTTTGTAATGAATCTTCTCCCAGGCAACGCTTTCACTCCAAAGCAACGGGTAAGGGTTAATAGCAAATTAAGAAAGATACTCATAATTAGAGTTAGAAATTTATATGTAGCCAGAACATGTCAAAAAGAAAATTTAATTGTCAATGCTTTTATTTTAAAATAAAAAAATAAACATTAGGTACCTTTACAGTAATACAAGACTAATCTCACATTCTAACTTGTAAAATTGGACAACCAAGAATTTTCAAGTTTTTCGACAAAAGCAAGCGACTGCTTCATTGATACATGAAAAAATCGTAATAAGTTATCTCACTAAAAATTCATTTTGGCATTCTTCAAAGGTATCCTCTTCCAACAAAAGTTGATGGATCATACAACGTAGTACGTAAGAATGAAAGGTATTTTAAAATCGAGAGAAGACTCTCACGAAAAAAGAAAAGCTCATGTCTTTGCAATTAGAAATACTCAATGGGGCGTCCATAAAATCTTAGAAGGATTCAATTTTCTTGTCAAAACTCTTCACAATATTCCATCAACCTATCATCGTCTACGGATGCAACAGAAATGTAATTTTAAACATATCTTGTAATTCAAAAGGAGAAAGAAATTAACATTCCCACAGATTTTGAACTTGACAGGTATTTCTACTCTTATGATGATCGAGCAGTGAAATTTTGCATATAAGAAAAAATTCAATGGCTAAAAATAATGCATAGATGCTTTTTTAATTAAAATTAACATGAAAATGTTCATTCATTTTTGTAGAAAAAAATCGGCTTCATAATTTTTTGTTGAGAATCAATCTGTCTGTTTTTGACCATCTGAAGTCTATAAATCGAATCATTGCGCTATCTTTTTTGCTAATTATATTACTCTGTCTGTAGTTTTGCCATAAAATTGCAGCAGAGCAATGTGGAAGGCATAGAAATCTAATACAGATTTATATATAAAAAAAAAATAGCTAGGTATAGTTAAGCCCTTGCATGGTTTGACCGCGAGAGGTGTGTTGATAGGTGACCACGTTCGAACCTATTTACTATTAATTTCATTTTGTTAAAACTCATATGGACTTCTGGACCTCTAAGGTTTGAAAGGGAACCCTGTAGTGAGTTGGCTAAATTGATACTAAGACCCAAAAGGTCAATCCGCTCAGAGCTCATCCCATGAATGTGAGAATTTACGAGAACGGTGTCTATTAAACATTGTGTTTCAGATTAAACTTATTTGTTCTTCTGTTGGAGAAACGCTATTTTCGGCTGAATCTCAGGAACGAATTCAAGAATTATTTCATGAGAAATATAAATATGTTCTTCCTTCGCGTACACACTTTAGATTCTAGAATTTTGAGATCTACAGCAAGTCCTTTGAAGTTTCGAATGACAAAGGTGAAATTTAATTATACAAAGTAAATCAGTTCTAGTTCTTTTATGTTAGTTTGTCGAACTCATTTATGAAAGGGCATTTCATTTAATAAAGAATCGATGGAAGAAAAATCCATGACAAGAAAAGGAAAGAAGCAACGCGGACAACCAAGAGTTTAAACAGTGAGAAGTGTGTAAGTTAAAATATAATGTTGAATTTCAGATGAAATGAAAAGATGTGCAAGTAAATGAAAAGAATGGCTACTTTGAGAAGATGCAAACTTTAGTATATGATAAATAACTCCCTTATGATAGAATTTGTTAGTAAATGTGGAAGTAGGATTGTCAGAACCTACCAACTTCAACAATGAGGGAGAGGTTGACCGACCCCAAGTAGCTTTGGGAAAAGTCAAAGTGAAATAAGAAGATAGAATCTAAAATCACACACAGTCAGCCCTGGTAAGGTCGAAGTTCACAATGAAGAAATAAAGATCATTATGTTAACATTGTTAACCTATTAATATACAATCCCGAACATAAATTAGTATAATGTAAATGATTAGCTGTATCTAATGGTACATTTGGTTTTACAGATAGGGCCATGGATTGCACAAAACAAAATTCAAATACTCTTTGGTGGAATCATGAAAGAGTTTGCATTTTTTTATCTCTATGTTTTGCAGATTTTTATCTCTATAAACTCAGTTCATTGACCTTTGGTGGTATTTGGGTTCAGTATTATTAATCTAGGTGCTCTATAACTTGATGATTTCATCTGTAAGTTCCTACTGAACAGCTATATCCCTATTTTATCTCTAGAAACTTTCGCCTACTCTGGAACCACATCAGCATTACTTCAGGCATAGCGTGTAATTCTACACGCTATGCTTTAGGGCAGAAAATGACAGCCAATTCGTTCCAGTTGCACAATATTGTTCTATGCAAATACTCCACTCCTGCCGGGATACAAACCAGCGACCTCCGGAAAAGGAGGCTGAGGTGTTGGATCTCTTCATCACGGAAGTCGCTATCAATTTTATCCAACAGGCAGTGTACAGCACTCGAGAATCAGTCGATTTTTTTGTTTCTAGTTTTTTTCTCGATGTTTTCCTAGTTTTTTGGCGGTAAATTATTGATGTTTCTTAGCCTTTGAGAATAACTTTTAAAGCAGAAAAGTGATTCTGTGTGAGTTTTTTTTTTTTTTTTTTAGGTATGTATGAGTTTACAACTTTTAATATCTCATGACAAGGTGAAACGTTAATTTGACTGGTCTAATAAGGTCCTAACGCTTGAAGACACAGAATCCTTGATATTAAGCAAAGAAGAAAGAAGTCCAAGTCCTCAAGATTCTTCTTTGCATGCGGCGAGCTGTAAAATTACTTTAAATCGCAAACTTGTAATCAAGTGTAAAATTTGGAGGTTAATGCCCTCAAATGGAAAACCTTGACCCATCGTTTATATAATTTGACAGGTTATTGTAATCTCCTAGTCGAAGTGGTCAAGGTGATAGTCTAATCATCTAGGTAGCGCAGGGATCTGTTGGTTCACCACTTGTAGAATTAATATTATACTATAGAGATTTTAGTAATATATTCCGAATTCTTATGGAATGTTAGATAGATTTATACATTATACGTTCATTGTTACATGCAAATTATTCAATGACTACTGAATATTTCATGGTCAACAGCGATAAGTATATTTCTAAAGAAAAAAGACTATATGAAATTTATTTTGTTAGTTATAGAGCTAGTTTACTATAATCTGAAACCATACGAGTAGATACAGGTTCAAGAATCTATAGGAATCTTCACTACATATGCAGAAATCGAAGAAGCAATGATATCATCCTAGGGTTCATGTTAATCCTCGGATAAAATCTGATCCAGAAGAGTTTAGTAAAGTCATATTCTTTAGTGATCTAATTAATGCTCTATATGGCTGATCCAACAACCTGGTGCGTTATGATCTCATTCTAAAAATCAATAAAAACCCCAGGGGATCCTAGGGGTTCAATTGAAGCAAGCTGGCAGGAGGTCCGATCGATTGATCATTGCTAATACACTCGAATGTATCTTTATTGTTCCCAGCACTGAATGGGCTATTTGCGACCTAGAGATTCTTATAAGGATTACGACGTGTTTTTCAAGATAAGTTTGTTTTAATAAGCCAACGCTGCATGAGGGGTTTACTGAAAATCAAATGAGCGCATTGCCCTAGGATGATGAGGCAATCATTTCGAGTCTCATCTCCGAGTAGTCTACATTGTATGCAGACTGTGAAAGATCCATTAACACGCAAAATTCATTCTCAGAACGACATAATGTAGGTATGTATAATTATACTATTCGTCATCGTGGGCGAATAAGTCGTTCACTCCCGGGTTCGAATCCGAAAGAGGTAGAAAATTTTCTACTCAGGATGTTCGGGGTCCACCACTTCGTCCATACCTCTTAAGGGGAAACATTAGTAGCTATTTGTAGGGACAATGATCAGTGGTGGAATTTAGAGCAAACAATAATATGTTACTTTAGGCAAATATGTGATTACTAGTCTCTTAATAAAGCTGTGAAAATACACTTGAGAGCAACAAAAGCGAATCAAACTTTTTCCTCCACCAAATCTGCGATATCTTCGAAATTACTATTTCTATCGAGTCGTAAGATACCTCAAAATGCTGTAAATTTTGTTTTCTACAATTTCATAATTTGATTCTTAAAAAAACACCTACCAGAAGCCGTAAAATTCAAATTTTCCTACAGGGTGTCAAAAAAGAAGAAAAACATGATTTTTTTATGTTTAACAAAAGAAGTTATAACATGGGAAATCAACAAGATTCATTCGTAACAATGATTAATCAGTATTTTGTGTTGTCTCCCCGAGCTCTAATCACAGCATTAATTCGATTTGGCATTGACTGGATCAAAATAACCACAATACTTTGGGGCAACCTCTACCATTCTTCGGTGAGGGTGATCTTGAGCTCTGCTACAGTCTGGGGAGCCGGTATTCTGCCTCAAACACTTCGTTTGAGTCGGTCTCAAAGATCCTCGATCGGGTTGAGGTCGGGACTAAGAGAGGGCCAGTCCAAAGTGTCAATATTCTCCTCATTCAGGAACTCCCGAACACAATTAGCCGCATGTGGGCGGGCATTGTCGTGCCTGAGGAGGAACTGGTCGCCCATACTTTGAGCGAGAGGAATCACATGGGTCTGCAGGACTTCGAGAAGCTGGAATTCAACCAAAGAGAGCTTCAAATGGACCCAAACTCTCCAGAGAGCACAGGGAAAGGAGACTCAGATTCGCCATAGAACACGTGGATTGGATACCCCAGCAATGGCGCTCTGTTCTCTTCACTGATGAATGCCGGGTGTGTTTGTTTGGTAATGACAGAATGAAAAGAGTCTATAAAAGAGCGGGAGAAAGGTATGCTGAGTGATGCATCACAGAAACTGTCAGTTTCGGCGGTGGTTCCTGTATGGTGCGGGGTAGGATTTCAACTGAAAGAAAGACTGAATTGGTTTTCACCACATGCGGTGCGGGAGGTGACCTGAACAGTCAGAGATACATTGATAACATCCTGCAGACCCATGTTGTTCCTCTCGCTCAAAGTATGGGCGACCAGTTCCTCCTCATGCACGACAATGCCCGCCCACATGCGGCTAACTGTATTCGGGAGTTCTTGGGTGAGGAGAATATTGACACTTTGGACTGGCCCTCTCTTAGTCCCGACCTCAACCCGATCGAGGATCTTTGAGACCGACTCAAACGAAGTGTTTGAGGCAGAATACCGGCTCCCCAGACTGTAGCAGAGCTCAAGATCACCCTCACCGAAGAATGGTAGAGGTTGCCCCAAAGTATTGTGGTTATTTTGATCCAGTCAATGCCAAATCGAATTAATGCTGTGATTAGAGCTCGGGGAGACAACACAAAATACTGATTAATCATTGTTACGAATGAATCTTGTTGATTTCCCATGTTATAACTTCTTTTGTTAAACATAAAAAAATCATGTTTTTCTTCTTTTTTGACACCCTGTAAGAAAATTTGAATTTTACGGCTTCTGGTAGGTGTTTTTTTAAGAATCAAATTAT
>JAMCCL010000491.1:0-28940 GCA_024516035.1 Bactericera cockerelli
GTC
The DNA here is from genome assembly GCA_024516035.1 of Bactericera cockerelli. Lineage (NCBI taxonomy): Eukaryota > Metazoa > Arthropoda > Insecta > Hemiptera > Triozidae > Bactericera > Bactericera cockerelli. Next base: position 4 of record JAMCCL010000491.1, read on the forward strand.
CAGTTTACTGATGACACGGGGGGGATGCACATTTTTTGCTCTGATTTTACGATTTCAATTTTTTTCATATTTCTGGACTTTTTTTCATAGAGAAGAAAGTTATGTCAAAAAACGAGAATATTTTTTGAGTCACCCATCCATTTTTTTATCCTAACTCATTGTGGCTTAACCTTAGGGAGATACAATAACCTAGTCTACAAGAATTCCCTGATCCAAACGGACCTATGCATAGGTCCGTTTGGATCAGAGCAAACCTGAAATTTTGCACATGTGCAAATTTTAGTTTTCTAGGTCAAACGGTGTGGATTTGTATAAAGAACATACACACATACAGACAGCTTTCTTTCATAGATATAGAAGATCAAATTTTTCTTAAAGATTTTAATGAAAAATTTCATCCCAGCTCAGCGAGTCACATTCATATAAAATATACTTACAAACTTTTCTTTCTTGTCATTCATTATTATTTACAAACTTTACATTCTCTTCAGGTAACACATACGTTTCATTTGTGTCATTCATCTTTGATTTCCACCCTATCTATGTATGTATATCATGTTGTATTCCCATCTCTCATTTACCTCTATTCTTCTTATTTTAATTATTTTTCCATCTAACATCTTCTGCTTCATTATTTTCCTCGTCAAGTTTCTGATTAAATTCCTTTCTTCTTATGAATTAATTATTACCTATTCATACCAAGTTTCTTTCGTTTAAGATTGTTCAGGTTGAAAACGTCCAACTATCCGGAGACTGGAAAAATTCAGGGAATTTGGGAAAACCGCCGTCAGGAAACTTATCAAATGAAGTTTTTTTATACCATTGTACAGTATAATTGTATGAATATGTTTTTCCGTTCTTAAAAAATTAACTGAGACGTTTATTGCCGTTTTCCCCTAACATTTTTTTTACGCCGCGCTGTTAATGTATGGAACTATGTATTGAGTTTTTTTCTACTTAAAATGTTTTTTTCTGACCGTTCAAGTTGTTGATCTTCAACAAACTGTTTTTGCTGTAACTCTTAAACGACTGAAATAATGTTATCTGAACTTACTACATAGCTTAATGATTCTACCAATTTTACATAACCTTCATGTTGGTCATGTTTTCAGGGGTATCTGTTCATGGTCTGTCAGCATTGAAAACGTTAAAAAAATCGTAAAATTAGTCTATTTTGATCTCCAAAACGTAGCCTAATTAATTTTAAATAGAAATTAAAAAGAGAAGTCCATCGTGTGAGTTTGGAACTAAGGGCTTGTTCCTTATATGGGTGATACTGAATTTGAATCTGGACCGGAGCCGACGCCAGATTTTTTATTTTTTATACTGCGTTTACACTTGCTAAGCGGTTAAGCATTAACAAGCAATAACTAACAGTCAATTTTTATCGCCAGCTCCGTAGCCCTGTTAACAAGCATGTCGAAATGATGATGTGAAGTTTTGTTTTATTGTTAAGCTAACAAACCGTCATTAAGTTTTACATTTAAAAATCTAAAATGGTCTTAAGTGTCGGCATACGCGCTATTACGGCAATGCCTAATGCGAAAATCCACTCCTAATGCGAAAAACGGGGTTCCAGCTGTATTATGTAAGTTTGTCTTTCTACAAGTTCGATAACAGAGTCAAAGCTACAAATTAATTTAATATTATCAAAACAATTAAATGAATAGCGATTTATTTTTAAATTAACCCTTTCGTCCCATAGCGTCCCATATATGGTATGATTTTTAAAATACTCCTGACAGCTATTGTGAGAACGAATTGAGCAGAGTTTGGAATCAACTTACAGTGTTTTCAACATCATCTTCCAACCATATTGTCAAACCCCCTACACTCCTATTTTGATTTATTCGATACTTGTTATCAGGTGTTCACAGATTTTTGAAAACATCAAACTTGTCTAAGACGAACATGGGGTTCTAGAAGATGAAAAAAATACTCTTTCAGCTTTCAGTGTACTTGTTTTGTTCGTTTCATAATTGTATCTTATCCCATATTGTAAGAAAATATATACAGGGTCTTCATAAAGTCTCACCCAGGCCTAGGTTTCTCGAAAACGACTCAGAATATCAAAAAACGCAAAACCCCGTATTCCTTTATATTTAGGAGGATTGATTTTCAGCCAAAAAAAAATTTGCCTACACGGCCCCAGTCAGGCTGGGCATGGACCAACTTTAAAATCTTAAATAGAATGGTATGTCTTGTGGCATATTGTTTTAAAGGTCTTATTAAGAGAAGTTCATTACAATAAATTTCAGTGTGCTACGACTTACCGTTCTCGAGATACAGGGTCGGACGTCCTGCGTAATATCCATATATTTTGACCTATAACTCGATAACCGTAAATTATGGAGAAAATTTTTCTTGATAATAATACCTAACTCCTTATGATGAGACTTTTCGAACAAGTTATAACTCGACATACTCTGTTGATGTTAGTTTCTGGTCGGTTTCGTCAGCCAGCCGGACGAACAGTCGAAAAAAATTTAACGAAAAAATAAATCAAATTTTAACTTGTTCGAAAGTTCTTGCTATGAGGAGTTATTATTATCAAGAAAAATTTTCTCCATAATTTACAGTTAACGAGTTATAGGTCAAAATATAGGGATATTACGCAGGACGTCCGACCCTGTATCTCAAGAACGGTAAGTCATAGCACACTGAAATTTATTGTAATGAACTTCTCTCAATAAGACCTTTAAAACAATATGCCACAAGACATACCATTCTATTTAAGATTTTAAAGTTGGTCCATGCCCAGCCTGACTGGGGCCGTGTAGGCAAAAATTTTTTGGCTGAAAATCAATCCCCCTAAATATAAAGGAATACGGGTTTTTGCGTTTTTTGATATTTTAAGTCGTTTTCGAGAAACCTAGGCCTGGGTGAGACTTTATGAAGACCCTGTATACTTATTTATTTTAATAAAACCATTATTATTATAAAAGGGACTTTAATATATCTCCGCTGAAATCACAATGTCATACATAAAGGATGATCCGTAACTGAAAAACGGTAATACTTAAAGAAATGAAACTTTTATTATAAAAAAATCTAAAATAAGAAATAGTCTAAGTAGTAGGGAAATCTGGTACTCGGAACTCTTGCCGCGTTTCACCCTACGCCACTGTAACCAAGGTGATAAAAAATCATTGAAAATGAAATCCAAGTCAGAAAAGAATTTGAAAAATTCAAACTCTGATATAAAAGCTCTGTTCAAAAGAATATTATGAATGGAACTCTAAACAATCAGCATAAGTGTTTAAAATTACGTTAAGTATTTGAAAACAGAAAATAGTATCTAAGAATAACAGCGAGATTTTTTTTAAAAAAACCTAACATTTAATGTAAAAATTTCATACCGTAAATTTTCCATCGTCTTACCGAAACCGCGCTATCACTAGCTTGTAAAAAGGAAACGCGGCAAGAGTTCCGAGTACCAGATTTCCCTACTAATAGTCTACATAATTATGAAATTGTGATTTTTTTGTGAAAGTATTTCATAAATCGTGACTGAAAGGGTTAAAGCTTCAAATATTATCATTATTATTATTTTGAAGAGAAAAAAAACGCGCTGACAGAAAATTATTTTTTTCATTACGAATACGAATAATGAAAAAAAAACATGAATATTTTTTCTGTGATTTTATGAAACTTTTCGAGTATTCGTGAGAGGGTCGTTGTGACGTCATGGAGTAAAATTTACTATGAAACCATATTCTTTTGTCACGAAATAATTGGTTTTTAAAATAATATGTGACTCTTGTTCATGGTGACATTGACTTTTCAAGACGACAAAATACATACAAACTGTATTTACCGTTATATGTATAAGCAGTATAAGCACTGTAGTTTCTGGGAGGCGTTCTCACGCGAAACGCCCGTTTCGTTTGATATCTTGAACTTTTTGGATCTCGGGCTCCTTTTTCCAGTATTTCACGATCTCGCAAAATGGCACATTCTGTCATAAGAATTCTCTCTCCATTAGTTTCCTTGTATTTTCCGAATCTGCGCCGCATTTCCCAAATTTCTTACAGTGGTATTTCCTCAGTTCTGAACTGCTTCAGTAAGATATGTACTCTGTAAGTTCCATTTTTACTACGTACTTAACTATATCACGTACATTGATCGTTTCCTGATTTTCATGCGCCGATGTTTTCTAACTATTATACCTACCAGATTTTCTTTTTTTTTTTTAAGTGGGGTTTAACGTCGCTTTCAACTGCCATGGTCATATCACGACGGGACCAGATTTTCTCTTAGTATTAATTTGTCTTCTTCCTTCATGTCAGTTAATTTGAATAGAGCTGAGTCCACTAGTTTTCACCATTCTTGATTAACAAGACCATGTAGTATTGTCATTATCCATTCTCCTATTAATAGGTTGCTTTCTTTCGGCTCACTTAGTCACTTTGATGTATGACAATTCTGAATACCTAATCACTACTTTGCTGATGTCACCGACATTGCTCGAAATTATTTCTCTTTTCTTTTCTTATTGGTGTTTTTTTAACTTTCTTCCTTTTCTTTATCTTTCTCCTTTTACACGACTTATAATATAAATTTCCGTACTCGAGGTTCCTTCATTTCTATTTCAACTGTTTTCTCCAGTGCCAGCTTCTTCTTCCATAGTAAGCGGCCACAACGAGGACTCTGGCCTCTACCCTACAGTCTACACCCTAGACCCTCGACTTCGGGACTCCGTTGTGGTCGCTTACATTCAATAGCATGATGGTTAGATTATTTAACGAGGTACTGGCTCTACCCTAGGGTCCAGGGTATAGGCCTCCGTTGTGTCCGTGCACATGCGCTTCTGGGAGTTAGCCACTCGTGTGAGAAGAAATAATTCATGAGCTTTCTTTTTATTTCCGTCTTGGTGGTGTTAGTGGCTTTTAAAATCATCTTTCTTCGGCCCGTGGCACTATTTTAGATGTACTCAAAGACAATTAGGAATTTTTGGTTTAAAGCTAGACCCCTTTGTCTTCCACTTCACTCTTTTGTTTCTTAGGAATCCCGCTCAATTCATGTACAGCTCATTCTCATCAGTCATCCTTGTTATTTCTTGCTTAGTTGTTAATCATGTTTCCCGCGGTTACACGCTCATAGTTGAACTCTCCATCATTATCAATCTGTGTCGGACCTAACTCTTTCTTTTCCCTCACTCAAGGCCGGCCATACACCCAACGATAAATCCTTGCAATTTATTCGCACAGTTTTAGAGGTTTGTCTGACCCCATACACGATTGTGCTCCATTTTATCTCTACGATTGTATGCAGTTCTGTTTCAACATTTACAGTGGAAGATAATGATACTATAAGTATTCCTACTTAAAATAAACTCGTGTAAACATCACAAGACTTTCAATTACCCAAACATGAGGAGGCTTTTCTTTAGTAATTATAAAGACAGTAAAAAGTAATAAAAAAATTAAACTAAAAATAGTAAAAACTTCTCGAAAAAATATTTAGGAAAAACAAAAATATTGCTAGGTGTTGAGATTGAACTCAAGCGGAGCCAAGCGCGTAGCTCTATTTCTGAAAATATCCATAATATGTCGGAAATTCATGTTCTTGGTATGATAATTGAGTAAAATATCATCAAAAAAGACGATTTTATTCTATTGTTTTTTTTTTCAATTACTCTTGTAGTTTACAAGATATTTGAATTTTTACTCTTTCTCGAGATATAACCAAAAAACAAAAGAGCCGATTTCCATCAAATTGTTACGGGTGCAAATTGTTGATACCTTGAAGCTACATGCTAAATTTTATCGCTCTACGACTTACCATTATTGAGATGTTTTGTATACATACATACTCACACACGTACTACAAACAGACATTTTCTAAGAAATCACTATTGCAATCTTATAAACATCTTGGTCAGTAGACTAGGGGGGTTTATTCCCCAATCACTCAGGCGCGGCTGGTGCTATAAAAAGCTGCGGAACTCCAGCACCCCCAGAAGAAATATAAAAAGAGAGGATTTTCTCAAATACTAGCTCGTACAAAAAAAAAAAAAAAAAAAAAAAATGATCACACTTTTCTGGAATAATTAAATCATAATTATTATGATCGGCATAGTAAACAAACTCACACTCTTTAGATACTGAAAGAGTGACTCTGTCCCGTTTTAGTCCGGTTTATATGGCATCACCCCCAAATTATTTTCCCACCGGCCGCGCCTGACTGGAAACTCACAAACCTCATCTAGTATTTGTTGATTTCCATTTTTTAATTACATAGGTAATTTGTTGAAAGTGGTTGGATGGAAGAGCTCCATCAGGAGGATCCTGCCACTTTAAAAAAAGCGTTAAAAAAAACACTCCTAGCAATATAAAAGATATTCCCCGTTGCTGAAAATCGTGATAACTTACATTAATTATGTTTTGGAGTTTAACGTTCCTTTGATAAAAGGTTAACTCCAATTAATAAAAGCCAGCGTCGCGTTCGATGGCGGGTTGAATGGACTGGTTCTCGTAGGATCACCGGAGTTCAGCAACGTCCAGCGACGTGTAGATTTCGTGATGCTGACATTCCGGCTAAACCCAGGCTGGGTTAATGTGGGTAGCAGGTTTGTGAATTTCCTGCAAATGGAGGGTAACACCCCCGTCGTGATATGACCATGCAGTTGAAAGCGACGTTAAACCCACACAAAACCAATTAATAATATCAACCAGCCGGGAATAGCCAGTATTACAAGGGTTCGAAGTTGAATGGCCATCTATCCAAGTCCCAACCTCACTAGAAGTTTATAATATCAGTGACAGAATGAGAACTGGTATGTCCACGTCGGCATCAGGCACTGAGTGCACTGTGTAAAATTGGAAAACTACGCAGATCTCTCCAAGACACGTAACGATTAACGACGATCTTGAAATCGATGCACAGTTTGTGTACTAAAACTGTGCGCAGTACTAGAAATCCGCAACTAAAACTGTGTCCAGTTCTAGAAATCCGAAACTAAAACTGTGTCCAGTTCTAGAAATCCGAAACTAAAACTGTGTCCAGTTCTAGAAATGCGAAACTAAAACTGTGCTGTTTCTAACATACACGAGAGATTGAACTCATGCAAATTTATCTGTACTAATAAATTGCATGAATTTATCGTTGCGTGTAAGGCCGGCCTAAGGGAGCTGCAGATCTGCTACTGCATAATTATACTATTGAGTAATGAGATGGCCTCATGAGGACTGCGATTACTTTCTCACTCCTCCCAGACAGCACGGCAGGTGACTTCCAGTCTGGATTTAAGGTGGAAATATCCAGGTGTATAAAGTCAACTGGACCTCCAGCTGTCCCGACAGCTGGATTTTTCCATTATGGATTAAATCAGTTGACCAGCCACCTGGATATTTCCAACAAAAATCCATCTAGACTCAGTCACCTGGGCAGTCAGCTGGAAGTATAACGAATCTCTCCAGCTAGGACATAAATAGAATTTAGTCAGTTGACCAGTCAGCTGGAGATGCTCCACATTTCTCCAGTTCAGTTAAAACGCGCTCTCGGATAGATTCGGGTTTCACACGAACTTTACCGAGAGTGTTCTTGTTGCATTCGCCATCAATCTTTGAATACTTTTTTAGAGAAATTCCGTTTTTGTGATTCTCGATTATTGTGAGTTGTTTTAATTCTTTTTATAATTGGTACCTATTTCAATTAGTTTTTGAACATTTTTATAACTACTGCAAGTGTTAATTCTAACTGAACTTCAAATTTGATTTCGAGAAAGTGTTAATTCTTACTGAACTCCATATTTGATTTTGAGATGTCACAGAAGGAGTTCTTTGGTTTGTCTAAAATTCTAAATCGTGAATCGTGACAGAAGAAAAGGAAAGGACAACAAAAAGTTAAAAATGGATAACATTCTTCATTGGACAATACTCCATGCACTTGGACAATAATGAACTTTCTGCACTCTACTGTTCCTGGACACTGGACAGTCAAACTAGCACAGGGGTTCAACACCATCAATTCACTTGGAATTGTACCTTAAAAAAGGTCCTGGGTCAAGCAAGGAAACAGCTGAATTATCTGATGTATGGTGCTAGATAATGAAAATTTTCATTCTGTGGATTTTATTTAGATATGCAATACATAATATTTTATTATAAAATGAATTTTTCACTCGTACGTGCTTCTGCCACACTAAAAAGATGATGTAGTGTATACTTTTTTACATGCTTCCTGATTATTTGACTCAAAATTAATTAGCCAATCTTCTGTGCACTGTCTCTAATAATAATATTAACTATTCAGCTTTCTAAACCACCTTATTACTATGAAGCCCCTCAAATTTTGTGTTCATTTTATATCTCTTAAAAAAAAGTGTTCCACACTATTGTGTTTTATAATTTCACTAGTCTTAACAATTAAGTCAATTTTGTTTTAATTTAAGTATAACAATGCTTTTTTGGTAATAATTCTCAAAGCAAACAACCTAGCAATTCTAATTAGCCACAGAAGTATGTAAATTGTCATGAAGGATTACAAATACATAATAACATTCACTAATCCATGTTCCACCACGTTAGACATTGCTTAACTTTGGCTATTTCATAAAAACTGGTGTATTCAATGCCTCATCATCATTTTCTGCTGGCTATTAGTTTGTTTCTTTGTTATTTTTGGTTTCACTGAAGAAATATATTTTCATTTACATAGTATTATTATTTTATTGTGATTATGTACATGTTATGAGCATATTTTATAATTGGATATCATTATTTTATTTCTATACTAGCTAAAACCTGGCATTTTGTCACCATTAAGGTTTTTTCTCATGGCCGGTGTCCTAATGAAAATAATAATAACATTTTTAATTGGAAGGTAACCACCAGGTCAGGTTATGCTCAAAGCATTTTCTACCACCTAACCCTCAGAGTCTTATTATTATGTGGTCACAACCATAATGAGGATAAAATTGAAACAACGGAACCCTACGCTAAGTGGATTATCTGACTAGCACGTTAACCACTTGATTACCAGTGCACTTGAAAATTGTATTACATATTTTATTTTGATAATTTTCTAGTATGTTGAAGGTGGCTTAGGGGGGTGAACTCTCAGTGAAAGTACCGTTTTGTATTGTAACCCCAAGAGGACATAGTCAGCCAGACATGCACAACTTTGAGTATTATATATAGTATTATTATACCTACTTAGGAAGTACTTGTGATACATTGGTACAAGGTCTTGTGACATGGTGGAAATTTAATAGTGCATTTTACACTTTTGTGACAGTTTTTTTATTAATAATAAACACTCTTATTGTAAAATATAATCATGTTAAAGAGTCTTATTTGAATTGTGTTGTTTAAAACAGATTAGTTATTTTCTTTTTCTTTCCAAATTTCTATAAAAAAAAAATTATACCCAAATTTGTGTGTGTGTATGTGTTAAAAAAACCTATTTAAAATTTATTACTTTATTTTTATACAAAAAAAAATATTCTTCATGAGATTTGAATGTATGGCCTCTAAATTAAATAACTGAAATTGAATTTATGCCTAATATACATTTGTTTCTAGATTTTTATTATTATTATTATTATTTGCAAAAAAAATGCATATAATGGGATTCGAACCCACGACCTCAAAACCAAGAGCGTAGCATTTGATTATTATGTAGTATAATGTACAGTATAGGTAAATAGGTATGTCAACATTGTGGTAGTGAGTTACTACCCATCCACTAGAGAGCGCTATATGTAGCTGGAAATAAGTGGAACAAATCCAGTTGACTTTGGGCAACTGACTTCCAGTTAAAAGTTGGGTTACTTTCCAGTTCATTTCCAGTTGATTTCCAGGTGGAGGTCAGGTGGAAGGTGGAAATCTCCAGCTGATTTCCAGGTGGGCAAGTAGACTTTTTCCACCTAACAGTATGGTATACATCCAGTTGACTGTGCTGTCTGGGCTCTAGAAACTCATCAGACTCGTCCATGCTCTCGTCAAATGGTTCCTGTCAATGTCATGGGGTTTATATCATCAGTCATTGAACATTGAAGATCTTTGCAGATTCCAAGTTAGGATGCCGAGTTTGTACTCAAGACGTGTAGATACTTCATAGCATACATTGTAGACAAGACAATAGACAATAGCCTACCTCCCAGACAGCACAGTCAACTGGATGTATACCATACTGTTAGGTGGAAAAAGTCTACTTGCCCACCTGGAAATCAGCTGGAGATTTCCACCTTCCACCTGACCTCCACCTGGAAATCAACTGGAAATGAACTGGAAAGTAACCCAACTTTTAACTGGAAGTCAGTTGCCCAAAGTCAACTGGATTTGTTCCACTTATTTCCAGCTACTTGTAGCGCTCTCTAGTGGATGGGTAGTAACTCACTACCACAATGTTGACATACCTATTTACCTATACTGTACATTATACTACATAATAATCAAATGCTACGCTCTTGGATTTGAGGTCGTGGGTTCGAATCCCATTATATGCATTTTTTTTTTCAAATAATAATAGTAATAAAAATACTAGAAACAAATGTATATTAGGCATAAATTCAATTTCAGTTATTTAATTTAGAGGCCATGCATTCAAATCTCATGAAGAATATTTTTTTTGTATAAAAATAAAGTAATAAATTTTAAATAGCTTTTCTTAACACGTACACACACACAATTTTGAGTATAATTTTTTTTATATAGAAATTTGGAAAGAAAAAGAAAATAACTAATCTGTTTTAAACAACACAATTCAAATAAGACTCTTTAACATTATTATATTTTTACAATAAGAGTGTTTATTATTAAAAAAATTCCCAGACAGCACGGCAGTTGACTTCCAGTCTGGATTTAAGGTGGAAATATCCAGGTGTATAAAGTCAACTGGACCTCCAACTGTCCCGACAGCTGGATTTTTCCATCATGGATTAAATCAGTTGACCAGCCACCTGGATATTTCCAACAAAAATCCATCTAGACTCAGTCAGCTGGAAATATAACGACTCTCTCCAGCTAGGACATGAGTAGAATTTAGTCAGTTGACCAGTCAGCTGGAAATGTTCCATATTTTTCCAGTTTACATAAAACGCGTCCTTTGTTGAAGACGCCATCTTTGATCTGTCGTAATTTCAGAAATTGTGATATTGGTGATTGTAAATTGTTTTAAATAATTAATAATTCTTTTAAATATTAGGTATTTTATTTAGTTTTGAACATTTTTAAATACAAATATCATTTTATTTAGTTTTGATCTTTTTTATAACTACTGGAAGTGTTTAGATAAAACTCGTAGATAAAACTCGTCCTTTGTTGAAGGAAATTCAGAAATTGTGATATTTTTGTGACAAATTGTGAATTGTTTTAAATAATTAATAATTCTCTTAAATATGAGGTATTTTATTTAGTTTTGAACATTTTTAAATACAAATATCATTTTTTTACTTTGTCTTTGTGAAGAAAGAAGACAATCATAGTGTTTACTTTGTCATTTCTGAACTCCAAATTTGCTTTCGAGATGTTTCAAAAAATAGTTCTTTAGTTTATCTAAATCGTGACAGAAGAAAGAGGACAAGAAGCAGTTAATACTGGATCACCTTTTTCATCTGACAATAACCATCCATTTCTAGAGACATCCACTTGGACCCTAACGAACTTTCTGCACTCTCCTGTTCCTGGACCTTCAGTGGGATTAACACCTTCAGTTCACTTGGAATCATACCAGCTACCCATATTAATCTCACCTAGCCTAGCCAAGCCAAAGTAGGACCATGAATGCTAGTCTCATGTGTTAAGGGAAACAGAATTTTTTATGCTCAAGATCTCTTGACCATAGGTTGGCTAAAAAAAGGTTCTGGTTCAAGCAAAGAAACAGCTGAATGCATAGTGCTAGATAGTGAAATTTTTCACTCTGTGGATTTTATTTAGATGTACAATACATATTATTATAAAATGAATATTTCACTGATAGGTGGTTCTGCCACACTAAAAAATGATGTTTAGGTACTTTGTGACATGCTTCCTGATTACTTGATTTAAAATTAATTGGCCAATTTACTGTGCACTGTTCATAATAACAATAATAACTATTGTGCTCTCTCTACCACCTTATTACTATGAAGGCCCTTAAATTTTGAGTTAATTTTATATCTATTTAAAAAAAGTGTTCCACACTATTGTGTTTTATAATTTCACTAGACTTAACTAGTCAATTTTGTTTTAATTTAAGTATAACAATGTTTTTTGGTAATAATTCTCAAAGCAAACAACCCAGCAATTCTAATTAGCCACAGCAGTACATAAATTGTCATGAAGGATTACAAATACATAATAACATTCACTAATCCATGTTCAACCCCGTTAGACATTGCTTAACTTTTGCAATTTCATGAAAACTGGTGTATTCCATGCCCCATCTTCATTTTTTGCTGGCTATTAGTTTATTTCTTTGTTATTTTTGGTTTCTCAAAAGAAATATATTTTAATTTACATAGTATTATTATTTTATTGTGATTATGTACATGTTATGAGCATATTTTATAATTGGATATCATTATTTTATTTCTATACTAGCTAAAACCTGGCATTTTGTCACCATTAAGGTTTTTTCTCATGGCCGGTGTCCCAATAAAAATAATAATAACACTTTTAACTGGAAGGTAACCACCAGGTAAGGTTAAAGGTTATGCTCAAAGCATTTTCTACCACCTAACCCTCAGAGTCTTATTATTATGTGGTCACAACCATAATGAGGAAAAAATTGAAACAACGGAACCCTACGCTAGGTTGATTATCTGACTAGCGCATTAACCACTTGATTACCAGTGCACTTGAAAATTGTATTAGATATTTTAATTTTGATAATTTTCTAGGTATGTTGAAGGTGGCTTAGGGGGGGTGAACTCTCAGTGAGAGTACCGTTTGGTATTGTAACCCCAAGAGGACATAGTCAGCCAGACATGCATAACTTTGAGTTTTATATATAGAGATTATACCTACTTAGGAAATACTTTACATTGGTACAAGGTCTTGTGACATGATGGAAATTTGATAGTGCATTTTACACTTTTGGGACAATTTTTTTAATAATAAACACTCTTATTGTAAAAATATAATAATGTTAAAGAGTCTTATTTGAATTGTGTTGTTTAAAACAGATTAGTTATTTTCTTTTTCTTTCCAAATTTCTATATAAAAAAAATTATACTCAAAATTGTGTGTGTGTACGTGTTAAAAAAACCTATTTAAAATTTATTACTTTATTTTTATACAAAAAAAAAATATTCTTCATGAGATTTGAATGCATGGCCTCTAAATTAAATAACTGAAATTGAATTTATGCCTAATATACATTTGTTTCTAGTATTTTTATTACTATTATTATTTGAAAAAAAAGGCATATAATGGGATTCGAACCCACAACCTCAAAACCAAGAGCATAGCATTTGATTATTATGTAGTATAATGTACAGTATAGGTAAATAGGTATGTCAACATTGTGGTAGTGAGTTACTACCCATCCACTAGAGAGCGCTACAAGTAGCTGGAAATAAGTGGAACAAATCCAGTTGACTTTGGGCAACTGACTTCCAGTTAAAAGTTGGGTTACTTTCCAGTTCATTTCCAGTTGATTTCCAGGTGGAGGTCAGGTGGAAGGTGGAAATCTCCAGCTGATTTCCAGGTGGGCAAGTAGACTTTTTCCACCTAACAGTATGGTATACATCCAGTTGACTGTGCTGTCTGGGTTGTCCCAAAAGTGTAAAATGCACTATCAAATTTCCACCATGTCACAAGACCTTGTACCAATGTATCACAAGTATATTCCTAAGTAGGTATAATCTCTATATATAAAACTCAAAGTTATGCATGTCTGGCTGACTATGTCCTCTTGGGGTTACAATACGAAACGGTACTTTCACTGAGAGTTCACCCCCCCTAAGCCACCTTCAACATACTAGAAAATTATCAAAATAAAAATATGTAATACAATTTTCAAGTGCACTGGTAATCAAGTGGTTAATGCGCTAGTCAGATAATCAACCTAGCGTAGGGTTCCGTTGTTTCAATTTTTTCCTCATTATGGTTGTGACCACATAATAATAAGACTCTAGAGGGTTAGGTGGTAGAAAATGCTTTGAGCATAACCTTTAACCTTACCTGGTGGTTACCTTCCAGTTAAAAGTGTTATTATTATTTTTATTGGGACACCGGCCATGAGAAAAAACCTTAATGGTGACAAAATGCCAGGTTTTAGCTAGTATAGAAATAAAATAATGATATCCAATTATAAAATATGCTCATAACATGTACATAATCACAATAAAATAATAATACTATGTAAATTAAAATATATTTCTTTTGAGAAACCAAAAATAACAAAGAAATAAACTAATAGCCAGCAGAAAATGAAGATGGGGCATGGAATACACCAGTTTTCATGAAATTGCAAAAGTTAAGCAATGTCTAATGTGGTGGAACATGGATTAGTGAATGTTATTATGTATTTGTAATCCTTCATCACAATTTATATACTGCTGTGGCTAATTAGAATTGCTGGGTTGTTTGCTTTGAGAATTATTACCAAAAAACATTGTTATACTTAAATTAAAACAAAATTGACTTGTTAAGACTAGTGAAATTATAAAACACAATAGTGTGGAACACTTTTTTTAAATAGATATAAAATTAACTCAAAATTTAAGGGCCTTCATAGTAATAAGGTGGTAGAGAGAGCACAATAGTTATTATTGTTATTATAAACAGTGCACAGTAAATTGGCCAATTAATTTTAAATCAAGTAATCAGGAAGCATGTCACAAAGTAAACATCATTTTTTAGTGTGGCAGAACCACCTATCAGTGAAATATTCATTTTATAATAATATGTATTGTACATCTAAATAAAATCCACAGAGTGAAAAATTTCACTATCTAGCACTATGCATTCAGCTGTTTCTTTGCTTGAACCAGAACCTTTTTTTAGCCAACCTATGGTCAAGAGATCTGTAGCATAAAAAAATCTGTTTCCCTTAACACATGAGACTAGCATTCATGGTCCTACTTTGGCTTGGCTAGGCTAGGTGAGATTAATATGGGTAGCTGGTATGATTCCAAGTGAACTGAAGGTGTTAATCCCACTGAAGGTCCAGGAACAGCAGAGTGCAGAAAGTTCATTAGGGTCCAAGTGGATGTCTCTAGAAATGGATGGTTATTGTCAGATGAAAAAGGTGATCCAGTATGAACTGCTTCTTGTCCTCTTTCTTCTGTAACGATTTAGACAAACTAAAGAACTATTTTTTGAAACATCTTATAAGCAAATTTGGAGTTCAGAAATGACAAAGTAAACACTTTCAGTAGTTATAAAAAAGATGTTCAAAACTAATTAAAATATTATTTGTATTTAAAATATGTTCAAATAAATGAAATACCTATTATTTAAGAGAATTATTAATTATTTAAAACAATTCACAAAAATATCACAATTTCTGAATTTCCTTCAACAAAGGACGAGTTTTATCTAAACACTTCCAGTAGTTATAAAAAAGATCAAAACTAAATAAAATGATATTTTTATTTAAAAATGTTCAAAACTAAATAAAATACCTAATATTTAAAAGAATTATTAATTATTTAAAACAATTTACAATCACCAATATCACAATTTCTGAAATTACGAAAGATCAAAGATGGCGTCTTCAACAAAGGACGCGTTTTATGTAAACTGGAAAAATATGGAACATTTCCAGCTGACTGGTCAACTGACTAAATTCTACTCATGTCCTAGCTGGACTGAGTCGTTATACTTCCAGCTGACTGCCCAGGTGACTGAGTCTAGATGGATTTTTGTTGGAAATATCCAGGTGGCTGGTCAACTGATTAAATCCATAATGGAAAAATCCAGCTGTCGGGACAGTTGGAGGTCCAGTTGACTTTATACACCTGGATATTTCCACCTTAAATCCAGACTGGAAGTCAACTTCCGTGCTGTCTGGGCTATATACTCACTACTCACCCAGTCTTAGTTTTTCTCTGAGACTTTTTGAGCTTTTTTTGTTTTAATTTTAGGTTTTGCTCTTTCGTGATATTAGGACTTTGAGCTTTTGTTTTATATACGTTCATTTTCGTGTTTTTTTTTTTTACATTATACCTACCTACTTATAAAAGATAAAAAGAGATTTGTGTTTTAAGTATGTCACAAGTGGGTATCATCAACATTACCAGAACTAATAAATGCTGATTAATCATATCTTCAAGCAACCATTATATTCTAATATCAATCTCGTAATGCCACCACGGTCGTTGCCCACTCTACAACTACCCCAATTGTCCTCACCAGGCCAAGGTTGGCAAAGTACAGAGTAGAAAAAACTTTCTAGAAGTAATTATTACTTCCTATAAATGTCTAATATTAGAAATCAAAAGTACTGTGTTCGTTTTTGCAACAAAAAAAAAATGCCCCGATTTCAATTTTTTTCATATTTCTGGACGTTTCATAACCTCCTGAGCAATTTTGATTTTGTGTCGGTCTGTTCGTCTGTCTGTTAACTACAATCCTTGTAACTCGCAAATCTCAGACGACCCTGCCGGGATTCGAACCCGGGTCAGCTGAAGTACAAGGCGAATATGCTTCCGCTAGGTCAAGGTGATTGATATAAAAATGGTTGGATTTTAAAATTCCAAAAATTGATGTTCATGATTATAGTCAATTCTTGGGTCTGACATCCGATACTTGGATGACATGGAACCCACACTTAGAGCAACTGTGAGCTCAACATTATCATCAGCAATATTTGCAATAAGATCTATAAAAAACGTGTGAACTGTAGAGCAGTTTTGATCTCTTTCTTTGCTAAATTCCAAAGTGACTTGCGCAATCAATCCTATTCTGGGAATTCTGTTAAACCACTAATAGTATCTTCTTACTTAAAAAAAGTCATTCGTGCTGCATTTGGCCTTCATCACAAATCCTCATCTAAATTTTGCTTTATAAATCTCCGGCTCTGTTTTGATTAAAAATCTCAAACTTGTCTTAAAATATTTTAAGCGTCAACTACTTTTCAGAAATGTATTTAACAAATAGAGTGTTTCCATTTAAGATTCCAAAGTTGACCCCCCCCCTGGGGCCGCCCTTGGTAATGATTAAAAATTAAAACCTAGTAGAAAAGGCTTCCCCCTCGATATAATATTATACGTGTTATAGCATTTTTTTAAAAAATAATCCGTTTTCTAGATACTTCGAATTGCTCCTTTTTTTGGTGTACCCTGTATATGAAAACTAGTTAGGCAAGTGCATTGCACCCATTTCTCTCCGCTGCGGTCGGCCTGAAACTCCTTCCAGCAAAACAAACAGTGATCGTCCTCGTTATCAGTTTCATCTTCAACAATTCTCTCTTTCTTAATTTTCTTTTGTCTTTGTTTCTTGTTCTTGCTATTAAATAAAACTTTCTTCCTAATTGGCTTCTGGGCAGTTCCCTTCAGTCTCTCTTCTTTCAACAGATTCAGCACTCGCGTGTCAGTCAGTATTTGGGATGATCTTCTCTTTTTTCCTCTCATTGACTGTATCTCACTTCTTGGCGGTGCTTTGGGAAATGGTCTTATATCCTCTAGAGCTAGAGAGATAGTTTTAAAAGCACCGCTGTTTGGTTGGCTGACAAGTGAAGAAACATGGGGAATAGGAGCTGAAACTTGATTTATATCTTCATCATTGTTAAACTTAGAGCAACTGTGAGCTCAACATTATCATCAGCAATATTTGCAATAAGATCTATAAAAAACGTGTGAACTGTAGAGCAGTTTTGATCTCTTTCTTTGCTAAATTCCAAAGTGACTTGCGCAATCAATCCTATTCTGGGAATTCTGTTAAACCACTAATAGTATCTTCTTACTTAAAAAAAGTCATTCGTGCTGCATTTGGCCTTCATCACAAATACCTCATCTAAATTTTGCTTTATAAACAATAAAATCTTAACCCTTTTTGCCTAAGTAACTCTCAAAGCGTGCTATACTATACACAAATTAAAAGTTATACTCTAATATATTAAATACATTCATAAACACAACAACCGAAACAAACATAAAATACACTACCATTATGTAAAAAGTTAGTGGTCAGACTTTCACTAAATGGTATCTTTCACTAAAAACCGCTAGTGCGAAGTTGATTAATTTAAAATGGAAAGACGTATTTTCTATGTGTGCAGTGGCGTAGCCAGGGGGTCGGAGATATCGTACATTTCTTTTTTTTTTTTTTAAGTGGGGTTTAACGTCGCTTTCAACTGCCATGGTCATATCACGACGGGGGTTTTACCCTCCATTCGCAGGAAACTCACAAACCTGCTACTCACATTGACCTCACCCAGCCTGAGTGGGGCCGGGAAAAGCCAGCGTCACGAGAATTAGAATTTGAATGGTCACCCATCCAAGTCTTAACCTCGCTGGATGTCGCTTAACTTCGGTGTTCTGAAGGGAACCGGTGTATTCAACATGCCATCGACGCTGGCTTCGTACATTTCATTTTACAGGTTGCAGTAATTTTTTTTATAAGAAAATAATTGTATTTTAAATAAATAAAAAAATATGTTGAATACTTGTTTTTTAATCTGAAAGCATTAAATTTTCATGCATTTTTTGGTACCATTGTCTTTTAAAAAGGGAGGTGTCCAAGGGGTCAACTTTTTTTTTAAAATAATGTAAAACCATCCTTTTTCAACTATAATTTCTGCTAAATAAATGCAATGATTCATGTTATTCAATTTAAAGTAAAAGCAGAGCCAGAATTACTTCAATTTAATGTGAAAAATTCTAAAACCCGCGTGCAGTGATACTATCCGGCCCTGTTTTCAAGTGTATCTAATACTTAGATTAAACAACAACACTCAGTGCAGTTATTAAGCACAGATTATACAAAAGAAAAGAATACTTTTTACCCAAGTAAAAAAAAAAAAAAAAAAAGATGACCCCTTGACACCTCCCCTGGTAAAGGTTATAATGGTATAAATAAGACATGAAAATTTAATTCTTTCAAATAAAAAGACATGTGTTTAACAAATTTTACAAAAAAAAAAACAAAAAAATTAACTTCTTATATTCTTTTACTGAATCCTGTGAAATGAAATGTACGATATCTCCGGCTCTGTTTTGATTAAAAATCTCAAACTTGTCTTAAAATATTTTAAGCGTCAACTACTTTTCAGAAATGTATTTAACAAATAGAGTGTTTCCATTTAAGATTCCAAAGTTGACCCCCCCCCTGGGGCCGCCCTTGGTAATGATTAAAAATTAAAACCTAGTAGAAAAGGCTTCCCCCTCGATATAATATTATACGTGTTATAGCATTTTTTTAAAAAATAATCCGTTTTCTAGATACTTCGAATTGCTCCTTTTTTTGGTGTACCCTGTATATGAAAACTAGTTAGGCAAGTGCATTGCACCCATTTCTCTCCGCTGCGGTCGGCCTGAAACTCCTTCCAGCAAAACAAACAGTGATCGTCCTCGTTATCAGTTTCATCTTCAACAATTCTCTCTTTCTTAATTTTCTTTTGTCTTTGTTTCTTGTTCTTGCTATTAAATAAAACTTTCTTCCTAATTGGCTTCTGGGCAGTTCCCTTCAGTCTCTCTTCTTTCAACAGATTCAGCACTCGCGTGTCAGTCAGTATTTGGGATGATCTTCTCTTTTTTCCTCTCATTGACTGTATCTCACTTCTTGGCGGTGCTTTGGGAAATGGTCTTATATCCTCTAGAGCTAGAGAGATAGTTTTAAAAGCACCGCTGTTTGGTTGGCTGACAAGTGAAGAAACATGGGGAATAGGAGCTGAAACTTGATTTATATCTTCATCATTGTTAAACTTCGTGTGGGGAGGGGCACATTTTCAACAGAGTGTGAAGTTGCTGGGACCATTTCAGCGTGTGGGGTAGTGGGGGGCACATCATTGTTTATATACAGCTGGCTGACGAAGGTCCGTCGGTACCATAATTAAGTTGGAAGGAATTCCTTAGGTTTGAATACATGAGGATTGTACGGGCTGATCGTATTTTAAATTTTGTATTGATTTACATAGGGGGTTTGTTCGGACAACCCCCAGTTACTGTGTCCGGAATAACCCCATCTTGCATCTTCGACAAAAAGTTAATTTTAAAAATGAATTAAACGTACAGAAACATTACCAACGCGTCGTTAAAGAACTAAAGTCTTAAGATATTATTAAAAAAAATAATAAAAAGAAACTTAAGAGATGAAAAATAAAATGTAAAAAATTTACTCAAGTGATAGAAAATTTACTATCAGTCGATAAAATACAAAATACTTCTTCTCTTCAATGCACTCGGCACACTAACGATCTAACGAATTTGTTTTGTTTTACGCGACATTTTCTTCTGGGTCTCAACAGGTTAAGACAACGATTAAGGTGTCCGGACTAACCCCGGTCTCCCCTAAGCCTTGGATGTTCTGACTTTAGCCGTGGTTTTCTTTTGGATAAAAAAAATTCCAGGTTTGCTATTTCCAAATATTTCCATTTTCTTCCAAGTTTTTTTTTTTTTTTTTTTTTTAAGTGGGGTTTAACGTCGCTTTCAACTGCCATGGTCATATCACGACGGGGGTTTTACCCTCCATTCGCAGGAAACTCACAAACCTGCTACTCACATTGACCTCACCCAGCCTGAGTGGGGCCGGGAAAAG
Source organism: Bactericera cockerelli (assembly GCA_024516035.1). Lineage (NCBI taxonomy): Eukaryota > Metazoa > Arthropoda > Insecta > Hemiptera > Triozidae > Bactericera > Bactericera cockerelli. The sequence continues at coordinate 20,634 of JAMCCL010000491.1, forward strand.
CCAGCGTCACGAGAATTAGAATTTGAATGGTCACCCATCCAAGTCTTAACCTCGCTGGATGTCGCTTAACTTCGGTGTTCTGAAGGGAACCGGTGTATTCAACATGCCATCGACGCTGGCTTCTTCCAAGTTTAGTTTCCCCACAATTCGTGAAATAAAAATGTGTTCCGGTACTTTTAAAGATAAACAATGGAAAAATGAAAACTTAACGTATAAAAGAACTAGAAGCCAGAATATTAATAAATATATTTTGGTTAACCAAACTGGAAGAAGATTTTTCCTCTTCCAAAAGAAAAATGACTTTCTTCCAGTTCGTCCATTTGAATCTACTTTGGTTGGAAAGAAAAATACGGCTTTTATGTCTCTTTCTTTGTACAGGGCGTTCTCCGCAACTCAGCCGATATCTTTGATATTAAAAAATTAGGTCATCGCAATAAATATCATGTTCCGTGGCAAACTCTGGTGAAAGTTTGAAAAAAATTCGAACAAATTGGTTAATATTTCGTAAAAAGTATAGGTCATTGCAACAACTGTCAAGTTCCAGGGCAAAGACTTAAAATCGGACCCTCTCACAAGGCAATTTCTAATCTCTTATCTACTTTTTCTCTTACCATTTCGTCAACTCTAAACAATTCGGACACACAAATATACATACCTCTAAACATACAAATCCGCCCATATTTCTCTCTTATAATTATGTTAATTTACTCCATATTATACATAATATATATGCATTTAGTCGGAGACACCCTGTCTAAACAAAATGGGTAATACTACTTGTAACTTTCACAAAATTTACGTCTAATGAAGTCATAATATTGATATTTGGACTTTACCTAGAACAATAATGAAGGTCATCTTGACACTTTTGACTTTCGCCTTTGGAATGATACCTCTGGAGCTCGCTCTCCTGGTGTCCTCGCATTGGCCAGGTTCTGCTGACACACCTGGGAAAACAAGAAAGCTACGTATAAGAATAAGGATACTCCATGTCACAGTGGCCGATTAGAGTAACGTACTAATATAAACAATAATAATGTTTTTCCTTTGTGTTATTATGTCACAATTTTAGTGGATAGCGTAGAATCATAGGACTTTTACCACTTTAATAAACAATATCTTTGTTTTTTTGCCTAATATAATTCCGCCACTGATCGCTGCTTACATCAACTTCTGATTTTTCCTCATGAGGTATGAGTCTAATCCAAGTACAAAGCAGAAAATTTCCTGCCGCTGGGTATCGAAAACTCGTCAACATGCGTGCAATGCCTAGTGCACTAACTCATTCTGCCACGGTGACTACTTGTGTACCAGGATCCTCGGCAGAAATTAGAAATTTCAAAATATTTTCATGCCATCGTTTTTGGTTTTTATGTAAACGTTGATTTATTTTGTACCCTTCGCCCCTTCCGGATGGATTTTGTTACAACTTTGTTCATTGTTTTGTACTCACATTATTTAAAACTTCAATCAGACCCAAAAACTACCGAGCAATTTTTTTTTTTTTTTTTTTTTTTTTTTTTTTTTTTTTTAAACATAACATTGTTTACAAAAATTACAATTGAAAACAACAATACTAATGTTCACTATTATACTTATAAATAGTTTTTCAAGTTATCAAAATATAAAGGGTACCTATCTAATGCATATATTCTACCATATGAGTGACAAATATCTCTAATTTTCTTGTTGTATGTAGTCTAAGCATTTCATCTTAAACATTTCTTTTGGCAGTGAGAATTCACTGATGTCAATGTGAAGATAATTACACAGTGTCATTGCCTTAATGAGGGGAGATTCATGCAATTTTGTAAACCTTGGGTGAGGCACTGTGAATGGCTCAACAGTCCTATTTCTAAGCAAAGGGTTGGGCGCAAGGGCGTAGGCAGCGTGGAGCAGGTAGGAGCAGGTGCTCCTACCTAAAAATGCTTAATGAGTATGCAATTTGTGAAGGGGCTCCAAAAGATATTGAAAAAAAACCCATTAAAATATAAGGAAAGTAAAAAACTGCAGTGTCGCTCCTTGTGATGGTTATATTGTTATTCTGTACCTATACAGTATACATACTCGTATAGTCGTAATATTCCATACAACCGATGGCATAAAACTGGCCAAGTTAGAGGATAGTTTGCAGTTAAAAACATACAAAATGAGGAACTCAGAAAACGGGTTTTAATAAAATAAATAATTTAGTACCAAGATAACTTGGCCGCAAACAAGATATCACTGCATTCATTTGCGAAACCTTTTTGGATAGGAGTTCTGGAACTTGGCCCTTTTTTAACGGTAGTTTTTTGTGGGATATCATTACTTTTTGTAAATGGTTCGTTTCACAGCACGTTTCATTACTTTTTATTAATTTTTTTAGGATACTTCACTATATTATGCTCCCTGAAACGACACCGTTTAACAGCAGAAATAGTGCGAAAGTGCCGGTTTTCAGATTTTTCCCTGTATTTTTACAGTAAACCCTAGCACCATGCAAAATGTCAGCTTTGTAGGTAGTAGGGAAGTACCTCATAATTTATATACCATAATCGAGTATATTTCCTCCCTAAAATAACACCGTTTAACAGCATGATAAGTGCGAAAGTTCGGTTTTCAGATTTTTCCCTGTACTTTTACAATGAACCCTAGCACCATACAAAATTTCATCTATGTAGGTAGTAGGGAAGTACCTCATAATTTATATACCATAATCGAGTATATTTCCTCCCTAAAATAACACCGTTTAACAGCATGATAAGTGCGAAAGTTCGGTTTTCAGATTTTTCCCTGTACTTTTACAATGAACCCTAGCACCATACAAAATTTCATCTATGTAGGTAGTAGGGAAGTGCCTCATAATTTTATGCATAGTCGAGTATACTTTCTCCCTAAAATAACACAGTTTAACAGCAGAAATAGTGCGAAAGTGCCGGTTTTCGGATTTTTCCCTGTACTTTTACAATAAACCCTACCATCATGCAAAATTTCAGCTTTTTAGGTAGTGGGGAAGTGCCTCATAATTTATATACTAATATAGTATACTTTCTCCCTAAAACGACACCGTTTAACAGTTTTCAGAACTTTTTTAGATTTTTCCTTGTACTTTTACAATAAACCATCATGCAAAATTTCAGCTTTCTAGGTAGTCAGGAAGTGCTTCATAATTTAGATCTATAATCGATTATATTATATTTCCTCCCTAAAGCGACACCGTTTAACAGCATGATAAATGCGAAAGTTTCGGTTTTCAGATTTTTCCCTGTACATTTACAATAAACCCTACCATCATGTAAAATTTCAGCTTTCTAGGTAGTCGGGAAGTGCCTCATAATTTTGATGATCTGTCAGTCAGTCAGTATCAAAATCGCAAATTTCAAAATTACATTCTTCTGAAAGTTTTTTGCATAGAGTCTTTAAATTTTCAATGTCTTTTTAATGATATTAGGACAATCTCTGTTTCATATCTCTATGATCAGTTGAACCGAAGATATGAGGGTGTGAAAAACCGGGTGAATCGGTTCGTGTAAAGATACACTGCCGTGCTTGCTGGAACTCGGCCTGGCGCACTACCGTGCGCTCAGATATAAAAAAAGGTTGGGTAAGGCTGCCCTAGGTTACAAGTCCCACCTGTTCCTCTGAAGAATTTCCCCAAAATACGGCTTTAAATTTTTTTCCCCAATTTGGGAAAAAACTCAATCTGGCAACCACAAAAACGTAAGTAGTTATAAAATATCAGGTACCTACCTTCTTTATACTAAACTTTTTTTTTCGGAGTTGCTGGACGCCCCCCCCTGCTCCGGCCGGAAACTGCCCCTACCTAACGCAAATGCTGCCTACGCCCTTGGTTGGGCGTTTTCTTTTCTATTATCTCTTGTAAATTAGAGCATTGAATATGATTGTTTAGTAGTTTATATACCAACATGATTGAATCTAGTTTACGTCTTGTTTCAAGGGAGCTTAAATTAATCATTTCAAGAAGTGTTTTATAAGAGATAGCTTCAGGATATTTGGGATAAAACCCATTTTCTTTTTTAAATAGATATCTTATAAAAGTTGACTGGATTTTTTCAATTGATTTTGATGCTTCTTTTGAGCTAGGGTCCCAGACTACAGAACCATATTCCACTGTAGATCTCACCAAAGATAGAAATAGAGTCCTAAGTACATCAATATCCTCAACATACTTCCCAAATCTGATTATAAGGCCAAGCTTTTTAAATGCACGTTTTATCATATCGGCTCGATGTTTTTTTAATATAAAATCCTCATCTATAATGAATCCCAAATCTTTGTGATAACTAACTTTTTCAATATCTATGTCTCCCATTTTGTAGGTGAAGTCTAAATTATTAGATTTATTACGGCTTATGGTGAGTTGTTTTGATTTTAAAGGATGGAAACTTAGCCCTATGAGGTGAAGTTTTTCTTTGATTAAATTGAGATCCTGCTGTAGTTGATAGCAATCACTGATGCATGTAATTTTTCTAAAAATCTTTAAATCATCGGCATATAATAGTATTTTCGAATCCGTACTGATATCTTTACAGACGTCATCATAGGTCAGAATAAATAGTAAACTACTCAATTTTGAACCTTGAGCAATTCCTGAAGTAGGGGTGAAAGTTTTGGATGCTTCGTCAATGTACTTTACTTGTAAGTTTCTATTTAATAGGTATGAGAGAAAGAATTTTGTAGAAGGTAAACCTACACTTCTTAATTTGTTTACTATTGCCTCATGAGAAATTTGATCGAATCCTTTCATGACATCGGTTAGAAGAACGTCGGTCTGATAGCCCTGCTGTAAGGCTGTACATACATAATGTGAGAATTCAGTAATGTTGGAGGTGGTCGATCGTCCTTCCACGAAGCCATGCTGGATACGATCAATAGTAGAGAACACTTGGCCCGATATGGAATTATATAAAAGTGCATCAAAAAGCTTCGCAAAAGCATTTAAATTAGCCACAGGTCTGTGGTCTTCAACACACCCCGACTCAGTCTTAGGCACGGGAGTTATTATTGTGTCTTTTAATCTATCGGGAAATATGTTTGTTTTTAAACTTAGGTTAAATAAGCAGGTCAGTGGTTTAGCGAGTGACGAAGCGCAATCACGGATTATTTTTGGAGGTATTCCATCTCTACCAGCTGGTTTACTTTTATCTAACTTTAAAGCCTCATCCAAAACCTGCTGTTCTGTGAATACGGGTATTTCTAAACTAGCAGAGTTGTCATTATCAAAGGTGTCTTGGATATTAAGAGAGTTGGGTTTAAATGAGCACAAGAAATGGTCAGCAAAAGCATCTGCTATTTCTTTTTGAGACTTCAATTGCAGCCCTTTATACGACATATTTGTATTTTTACCCTTTGACCTTTCTTGTTTGACATATTTCCAGAAGTGTTTACTATTCGATTTAAATTTAGATGCTAGGCTGTTAATATAGGATTTGTGATCTGATTTTATCAACTGTCTAATTGACTTTCTCAGTTTTTTATACTCTTCTATTTCTTCTGGTCTTTTATTTTTTGTTTTACGAAGTTTTTCTTTTGCTTTGAAAGTACGTCTCGTACTTGCGCTCCACCACTCTGGAAAAGCCTGACTCCGCTGACCTGCTTTACACAAAGGAACAGTGCGGATAAAAACTTCATTTAATTTACAATAAATATGGTCCAGCAATAGATTAGGAGATCTATATGTACAAAGTTCACTACCCCATTCAATATTTTGTAGCTCATTATTCAAATTTTCAGTATCGACTTTGTGAAATGCTAAATATTTTTCTGATTTACCAGTAGATTTTCTTAATTGTTTTATTTTATTTTTATAGCGAAGATTTATTTCTATTGCTGGATGGTGACCATCTTCTTTTACTAATCCTTCTGTCTTAAAAACGTCAAAATCCATTTGCTTGTTTTTGGTTGAAAATATTTCACTCATGTTCGTCAAACATAGATCTAGGATTCTGTTGTTTTTGTTTCTTACATTGTTAATTGATTCAAGTAACTGTATACTTGCAAATTCTTTTAAAAGTAAAACTGGACGGGTAGAAATCGCTTTAGTTTCTTCAGAGAAATCAGGCAGATTAAAATTTCCAATAATAAGCATGCTATCATTTACCAAGTTTCGCTCTAATATTGACTCTGTAAAGTATCTAATAGCTTCTTCTTTCTTAGACCCTTGATGTGGCGGTATATATATTAAGCAAATATAGATGAGCTCTCCTGTTAATTTGTATCTAAACCACATGAGCTCAAGAAGGTCATTGCAGACGTCCCAATGCGCAACGCGCGATAAGGACATTTCCTGTTTATTTTACTTCATGTGGTGTTGTATCTTTATACACAGTGTACCAAGCTACCAAATTTAATCAAAATTTGTTACCATACTGCAGTTATTGAATGCGGGATGACAAAAATAATATAAAAAAAGCTTTATAGTCGAAAAAACGGAGAACTAACCCTGTTCGTTCAATGAACTCTATGATATATCGTTCCTCCAAACACAAAATAATAATGTCTTGCTTTTAAATTTCATTTTATTGTCATTTAATAAAGCACAATCTTTAAAAATTCATATAGCTACATATAAGCCTGTTCTTATGAAGTTGAAAGATCATATTTCATGTGTTTTTACCCTTTTCCCTGTGTTTTTTACCGAATAAAATAAAGGTGACACAAAACGGGCACATTCCAATGCTTCCACTTCACTCTGGTGGTCTGTCAACATAATGATATTGGATATTGGTGGGAAGAAATACGGCTCAATACAACACAAACTGATGGCATAAATATATTTTGACATTATAATGATAGTAAAAAAGGTTTGACTTGATTTATTTTATTAAAAAAACACAATTGCAATAATTTATTATTATTATTTTAGTAAATTCTAGTTCCATTAAGTTTTTGGGACGATTCATGTGCCTGATCTTAAGGGTTAAAACTTACTGTACAGTTTACTTTTTGCCCAAATGGTCGTGATAATTAGAATGTAACAGATGGATATGATCAGGGCCGGAATGACAAAGAGGGCAAGAGCCACGAGCGACATGTAAAGTTGCCACTGCCAGGGCTGCTCAAACTCTATCCAGCACTGAGAACTTCCTTGCACCAGACGAACGTGAAACAGGACCGCGATGGGTATTGACAAGATGAAGGATGTGAGCCAGGCGATACCTACCAACAACCTGGCCCTCCGCCCTGGAATTCCAAAGTAAAACAATTTAGTTATCATTATGTGCACAAGAACTAAAGAATTATAGAATTTTTATCATTAAAACAATAGATAAAAAAACAATAGAAAACTAAAATGTGGGGGCCCTAGCTACTATGATAAAATTGAAATGTTATGGGTTTGGGGGGAAAGAGCTCTTTAATGAAAAACCCTCCCAAACAATGGGGGAAAGCCAAAAAAAAAAAAAAAATAACTGAACTATCACCTAGTTGTTACATGCAAATAATAATATAGACTCCGGGGAAAATAATATCAAGTCTTTTAAAAAAATTTCCCCAGGGTTTGTTTTTAGAACAGGACCTTTCATTTATTACGTTGAGGGACAAATTTATACTAGTACACAAAAATTATAACCTCTCTATTTCACTTAAACCCCCCTTTTATGGCAGTTGGGAGAAATGTTGCGGAAATTTTGGGGGGGGGGGGGGCGAAGGGGGAGGGGGATTTTTTTAACCCACCCCGTCAAACCCTTAAAACATTCTAAAAAAAAAATTTTGGTTCTTTTCATGCACACTTACAAATACCACAAAAGTTCATCGGATGGGTTGATGGCCCTTGTAGCGATCTATGTGAGGGGGCCCCCCAGGACGTAAAGGGAGACGAATAGGTGACGACGGCTTGTGGGGTTTCGCAAACCCCCTTTTCAGGCCGTGTTGCCTGCTTTCCACGTAAACCCGGGTTCGCCAACCCATGTCGGTGGGGAACGCTGAGTACACCGACGCAGAGACTGGAACCCCAAAAGAACAGGAAACAAAAAAAGGAGTAAGAATGCCCGGGGTTCACCGACGCGAGATTGGAACCAAACGAACAGGGAAAACAAAAAAAAGGGGCTTTTTTGGGTTTTTTTATTATCACAAGTTTTTCTCTTCTTAAGGTGTATGGTGTAAACCGCTCGTTTTGTTTTTTTGGCGTTGCAAAATTTTTCGTTTTGCTCGATATAGAACTTTCAGACAGTGTTATTACTGTTGAGTTAAAACTTTTTTACATAGTTGCAAAAATGGACGCGACACGACCAAGGTGGACATAGGGGATGACACATGTGGTACAGGAGGAGGACGTGGAGGGCATGGGACAGGGGGGATAATCAC
>JAMCCL010000492.1:0-28876 GCA_024516035.1 Bactericera cockerelli
CAGGAAAAATTTTTTAATTTTTTTAATTTGGGAATTTTCAAAAAACAAACATTCCAAAATTTAAAAAGGGTATTTTTAATTTTTGGGGTTTTTTTTCGGGGGCCCGGAAAAAAAACCCGGAAAATTTTTTAATTTTTTTTAATTTATAAATTTTTTGTAAAAACATTCCTTTACAAAATGTTTTTTTTGGGGTTTAAAAATTTTTTTTGGGGAAAAGGGGAAAAGGGAAAAAAAATTTTTTTTTTTTTTTTTAAAACTTAAAAGGCCAAAACTAACAAAAGTTTTTAAAATTTTAATTTCCTAAAAAGGTTTTTTTTTCAAAAAAGAAGGGTGAAAATTTTTTTTTTTTTTAAAAAACCAAAATAAAAAAGTAAAACCCTTTTTAAAAACTTGAAAATTTTTCATTTTTAAATTTCCAAAAAAGGGGGTTAAAAAAAAAGAAAAATTTATTTAATTTTTTTCTTGGGAAAAAAAAAAAATTAAAAATTTAATTTTTAAAGGGGGGTATTTTTTTTTTAATTTTAAATTTTTTTTTCCCCGGAAAAGAAATGGGAAAAAAATTTAAATTTTAAAATTTTTGGGTTTTTACAAATAAAAAAATGAAAATTTTTTAAAAAACAATATTTTAAAAAATTTTTTTGGGTAAAAAAAAAAGGTTTTAATTTTTAAAATTTTTTAAAAATTTTTTCTTTTTAAAAAAAAAAGGGCTAAAAAAAAATTTTTAATGGATTTCCAAAAAATTTTTTTGGTTTTTAAAAAAAAAATTTTTTTAAAAAAAGGGGGGAAAATTTTTTTACAAAAAAGGCCAAAAATTTTTAAAAAAATTTTTTTTTTTCAAAACCCAAAAAATTTTTTTTTTTAAAAAAATTTGGGGGGAAAAATTTTTAATTTTGGGGGGTTTTTTAATTTTTTTTTAAAAACCCAAAAAAACAGGAAAAAAATTTTTTTTTTTTTAAATTTCCAAAAAAAATTTTTTTTTTTCCCGGAAAAAAAACCCCGGGGAAAAAAATTTTTTTTAAAATTTGGGTTTAAATTTTTTTGGGGCTAGGAAAACAAAACAGGAAAATATTTTCTTTTTTTTGGCGGGAAATTTTTTCTTCCCAAAAAACCCAAAGGGTTTTTTTTTCCCGGGGGAAAAATTTTTTTTGGGGGAAAAAAAACAGGGGTTTTAAATTTTTTAAAATTTTGGGGGAAAATTTTTTAAAAAAAGGCCCGGAAAAATTTTTTTTTTTTCCCAAAACCCAAAAATTTTTAAAATTTTCCAAAAAAACAAAAAGGAAAATTTTTTTAATTTAATTTTAAAAAAAATTGGGCCCCCAAAAAGGGGGGTTTTTTTTTTTGTTTTCGGGGAAAAAATCCCCAAAAAAAAAAATTTTTTTTTAAAAAAAATTTTTTTAAATTTTTAATTTGCTAAAAATTTTTCCCGGGGAAAAAGCAAAACGGGGAAAATTTTTTTTTTGAAAAGGGGAAAAAAATTTTTTTAAAAAGAACTTTGGGGAAAAATTTTTTTTTTTTAATTTTTTAAAAATTTTTAAAAAAATTTTTTCCCCAAAAAAAAGGGGTAAAAATTTTATTTTTTTAAGGGGGCCCACAAAAAAAAAAAATTTTAACTTAAAACAAAAAATTTTTAATTTGTTTTAAAATAAAAACCCGGGGAAAAAACCCAATTTGGGGAAAAATTTTTTTTTTTTAAAAAACCCCAAATTTTTTTTTCCTTTTTAAAAAAACGAAAAATAAAATTTTTTTTTTTGTTTTTTTTCCCCAAAAAAATTTAAAAAAAGGGGAAATTTTTTTTTCCCCGGGAAAACAAAAAATTAAAAATTTTTTTTTTAAAAAAAAAAAAATTTAAAAATTTTTAAATTGTTTGGGGAAAAAAAAACCCGAAAAAATTTTTTTTTTGTCAGGAAATTTAAAAATTTTTTTTTTTTTGGGGCAAAATTAAAAAATTTTTTCATTTTTGAAAAAATATTTTTTTTTCCCCCCCCCCCCCCCCCCCCCCCCCCCCCCCCCCCCCCCCCCCCCCCCCCCCCCCCCCCCCCCCCCCCCCCCCCCCCCCCCCCCCCCCCCCCCCCCCCCCCCCCCCCCCCCCCCCCCCCCCCCCCCCCCCCCCCCCCCCCCCCCCCCCCCCCCCCCCCCCCCCCCCCCCCCCCCCCCCCCCCCCCCCCCCCCCCCCCCCCCCCCCCCCCCCCCCCCCCCCCCCCCCCCCCAAAAAAAAAAAAAAAAAAAAAAAAAAAAAAAAAAAAAAAAAAAAAAAAAAAAAAAAAAAAAAAAAAAAAAAAAAAAAAAAAAAAAAAAAAAAAAAAAAAAAAAAAAAAAAAAAAAAAAAAAAAAAAAAAAAAAAAAAAAAAAAAAAAAAAAAAAAAAAAAAAAAAAAAAAAAAAAAAAAAAAAAAAAAAAAAAAAAAAAAAAAAAAAAAAAAAAAAAAAAAAAAAAAAAAAAAAAAAAAAAAAAAAAAAAAAAAAAAAAAAAAAAAAAAAAAAAAAAAAAAAAAAAAAAAAAAAAAAAAAAAAAAAAAAAAAAAAAAAAAAAAAAAAAAAAAAAAAAAAAAAAAAAAAAAAAAAAAAAAAAAAAAAAAAAAAAAAAAAAATTAAAAATTTAATTATTCCGGAATTTTTTTTCGTTTCCGGGAAAGGTTTTTGGTTTCCAGAAACGAAGACTAAAAATTATTTTCATTTTAATCAAACAAACGAAAATTTAAATTAGCAAGAGTGATTTTTTTCGTTTCCGTGAAAAGGCCGGTTAAAAAGAAAGAAATTTTTAAAATTTTTAATCTGGCAAACTACACAAACAGAATATTCAATCATCCGAATGTTTTTTTCGTTCGCGGAAAAGTTTTGGAGAAAAAACAATAAAATTTTTTACTTTTAACTAAATTAAACACATACAATACTTCCTAATACAAGGGGAATTTTTTTGGGGTTGGTTTTGGTTTCGGAAAAAAAAAAAAATTTTTTTTTTTTGGCCAACAAAATGTAAAAACTTTCCAAACTAACAACGGGTGATTTTCATTTGCAGATTCGGTGAAATATGTTTTCGGGCTCACGAAAAAAAAACAGAAAATTTATTTTTAATTGTCTCAAACTCATCAAACATTCAAAAGGTAAATCTAAGCGGGAAAATTTTTTGCAACGGGTGAAATTTTTTTGGTCTCCGGGAAAAAAAGGGTTTTTCCTTTTGTCTAGGAAACACATCAAAATTTTAATTTAACTTTTAATAAAAATTTCAATTTAAATTTTTGAAATGGTTTTCTTCAGAAAACGCTGTGAAAATTTTTTTTAATTAGGAAACCAAAACAAAATAACATTTTCCCTTTGAAAAAATTTAATTTTTGGGAATTTTTAAAAAAAAAAAATGGAAATTTTTTTTTTGTTTAGAAACAACTAAAATTAATAATTTTCTCTTCAAAAATTTTCAATTTTAATTGCTAAATAGGTTTTTTTTCAGAAAAAAACGGTGAAATTTTTTCTTTTTGTCTAGGAAAAAAATAAAATTAATTCATTTAATCTTAGCAACAAAATTTTCAATTTGCAAATTGGGTGAATTTTTGGTTTGGGAAAAAAGGCTAGAAAATTCTTTAATTTTTACTTGCTATAATCTAATGTAAATACATCCAAAATGACAATGTTTCAATTTTAAACCGGGTAATTTTTTGGTCCAAAAAAGGGAGAAAAATTTAAATTTTTTTTATCAAAACCCCAACATGACATACATGTGCTCACTATACAACGGAATAATTTTTTGCAGATTCCGGGAAATATGGTTTTTGGGTCCAAAAAAAGAAGGAAAATTTATTTTTTTTTTAAATAACCAACATGTACAATACATGGCCTAAATTTTGCAACGAGATGATTTTTTTTGGGGAAAATTTTTTTTAAAAAAGAAACTGGAAAATTTTTTTACATTTTGTAATCTGTGGTCAACACATCAAACCCCAAAAATGTGCCAATACTATACAAGGAGATTTTCAATTTGCAGATTTGGTGAAATTTTTTCCCAAAAGAAAAAGAAAAAATTTTTAAATTTTTTTTAAAAAAAAAATTAAAATTCCTCTATAAAAGGATTTTTTTTTTAAAATTGGGAAAATTTTTTTTTCCCGGAAAAAAAATAGAAAATTTTTTACTTTTAACTACAACACATCAAATTAATACATGCAAATATTCAAGGGGATTTTTCAATTTTGGTTTCGGTGAAAAGGGCTAGGAAAAGAAATGAAAATTATTTTAAATTTTAACTGTACAACTCTAAACATTACAAAAGGTAATATTGCAACGGGAAATTTTTCTTTCCCGGGGGGTTTTTTTCCCAAAAAGACAAATAAAAAATTCATTTTTAATGTGCAACTAATTAAACATGAATAATTCAATTTAAAAAAGTTTTTCTTTGAATTCGGGAAATTTTTTTGGGTTTGGAAAAAACAAAGGAAATTTTTTTGAAAATTTGGAAACCCCAAAAATATTTTCTCCTAGAAAGAAGTTTTAATTTAATTTTGAAATGGTTTTTCACAAAAGACAAACAGGAAAATTATTTAAAATTTTTTAATTTGCAAACTCGAAAATTTTTTCCAAAAATAAAGGGGCAAGGAAATTTTAATTTTTTGGTCGAAAAAAAAAAGTAAAATTTTTAATTTTAACGGTAATACATTCCCTTCTAATTGTTCCCTACAAAAGGAAATTTTTATTTGAATTTTATATTTTCCCTTAAAAAACGAAAAAATTTTTTCATTTTTAATTGGTCCTTAAATGTTTCGTGAAAAACAAAATATTTTCATTTGAATTTGGGTAAATGTTTTTCTCCAAAACAAGCAGGAAATTTTTAATTTGAATTTGGGTAAATTCCCAGAAAACAGCAAATTAAACATTTTTTAATTTGCAATTTAAAAGTTTTCGGGCCAAAAAAAAAGGGGAAAAAAATTTTTTCTTTTAATTGTTTCCTCTCAAAAAAAAAAAAAAAAAAAAAAAAAAAAAAAAAAAAAAAAAAAAAAAAAAAAAAAAAAAAAAAAAAAAAAAAAAAAAAAAAAAAAAAAAAAAAAAAAAAAAAAAAAAAAAAAAAAAAAAAAAAAAAAAAAAAAAAAAAAAAAAAAAAAAAAAAAACGGCCCAAAAACGACAAGAGCTAGGAAAATTTATTTTACATTTTTGTAATCTGTAGGTCAAACTACATCCAAACATGTACAATACATGTGCCTAACTACTATAGCAACGGAGATGATTTTTCAATTTTGCAGATTTTCGCGGTGAAATATGGTTTTTTCGGGTCTCACGGAAAAACGACAAGAGCTAGGAAAATTTATTTACATTTTTGTAATCTGTAGGTCAAACTACATCCAAACATGTACAATACATGTGCCTAAATACTATAGCAACGGAGATGATTTTTCAATTTTGCAGATTTCGCGGTGAAATATGGTTTTTCGGGTCTCACGGAAAAACGACAAGAGCTAGGAAAATTTATTTTACATTTTTGTAATCTGTAGGTCAAACTACATCCAAACATGTACAATACATGTGCCTAACTACTATAGCAACGGAGATGATTTTTCAATTTTGCAGATTTCGCGGTGAAATATGGTTTTTCGGGTCTCACGGAAAAACGAACAGAGCTAGGAAAATTTATTTTACATTTTTGTAATCTGTAGGTCAAACTACATCAAACATGTACAATACATGTGCCTAAATACTATAGCAACGGAGATGATTTTTCAATTTTGCAGATTTCGCGGTGAAATATGGTTTTTCGGTCTCACGGAAAAACGACAAGAGCTAGGAAAATTTATTTTACATTTTTGTAATCTGTAGGTCAAACTACAAACCAAACAGTACAATACATGTGCCAAATACTATAGCAACGGAGATGATTTTTTAATTTTGCAGGGTTCGCGGTGAAATATGGTTTTTCGGGTCTCACGGAAAAACGAACAAAAGCTAAAAAAATTTAATTTTACATTTTTTTAATCTGTAGGTCAAACTACAAACCAAACATTACAATACATGTGCCTAAATACATAGCAACGGGGATGATTTTTCAATTTTGCAGATTTCGCGTGAAATATGGTTTTTCGGGTCTCACGGAAAAACGAACAAAAGCTAGGAAAATTATTTTACATTTTTGTAATCTGTAGGTCAAACTACATCCAAACATGTACAATACATGTGCCTAAATACTATAGCAACGGAGATGATTTTTCAATTTTGCAGATTTCGCGGTGAAATATGGTTTTTTTTCGGGTCTCACGGAAAAACGACAAGAGCTAGGAAAATTTATTTTACATTTTGTAATCTGTAGGTCAAACTACTCTAAACATGTACAATACATGTCCTAACTACAAAAGCAACGGAATGATTTTTCAATTTTGCAGATTTCGCGGTGAAAATGTTTTTTCGGTCCCCACGGAAAAAACGACAAGAGCTAAGAAAATTTATTTTACAATTTTTTTAAACTGTAGGTCAAACTACATCCAAAAAATACAATACATGGCCTAAATACTTAGCAAAAGGAGATGATTTTTCAATTTTGCAATTTTCGCGTGAAATTTTTTTTTCCCGGGGTTCCCGGAAAAACGACAAGAGCTAGGGAAATTTATTTACATTTTTTGAATCTGTAGTCAACTACATCCAAACAGTACAATACATTGCCTAAATTCTTATACAACGAGATATTTTTCAATTTGCAATTTCGCGGTGAAAAAATGGTTTTTTTTCGGTCTCAGGAAAACGACAAGAGCTAGGGAAAATTTATTTTACTTTTTTAATTGTAGGGCAAACTACACCCAAAAATGTACATAAAATGTGCCTAACTACATAGCCCAAAGGAATGATTTTTCCAAATTTTACAGATTTCGCGGGAAAAAATGGTTTTTCGGTCCACGGGAAAAAAAAAGAGCTAGAAAATTTATTTCATTTTTAATCTGGGAGGTCAAACTACTCCAACATTACAATACATTTTGCCTAAATACATAGCAAAAGGAGATTTTTCAATTTTGCAGAATTTTTTGCTGAAATATGGTTTTTTTTTTTGGGGCTCACGGAAAAAACGACAAGACTAGGAAAATTTAAATTTTTCATTTTTGTAATCTGTAGGTCAAACTACATCCAAACATGTACAATAAAATGTGCCTAAAATACTATAGCAACGGAATGATTTTTTTAATTTTGCAATTTCCGGTGAAATATGGTTTTTTCGGGTCTCAAAGGGAAAAACGACAAAGCTAGAAAATTTATTTTACATTTTTTTAATCTGTAAGGTCAAACTACATCCAAACATTAAAAATACATGTGCCTAAACTACTATAGAAACAACGAGATGATTTTTCAAATTTTGCAGATTTCGCGGTAAATTGGTTTTTCGGGTCTCACGGAAAAACGACAAAGCTAGGAAAATTTTTTTTACATTTTTGTAATCTGTAGGGCAAACACATCAACATGTACAATACATTGCCTAAATACTATGCAACGGAAAATGATTTTTTTAATTTTGCAGATTCGCGGTGAAATATGTTTTTTGGGTCTCAGGAAAAACGAACAAGACAGAAAATTTATTTTACATTTTGTAATCTGAAACAAACTAATCCAAACATGTACATACATTCCTAAATACCCATAGCAAACGAGATGATTTTTCAATTTTGCAATTCGCGGTGAAATATGTTTTTTCGGTCTCAGGAAAAACACAGAGCTAGAAAATTTATTTTTCATTTTTGTTATCTGTATCAAACTACATTTAACATTTTACAATACTGTGCCTAAATACTATAGCAAAGGAATGATTTTTTTTAATTTTGCAATTCCGCGGTGAAATAGGTTTTTCGGGTCTCAAGGGAAAAACGCAAAGCTAAGGGAAAAATTTTTTTTACATTTTTGAAAATTTTTAGGTCAAACTCTCCAAACATTACATACAGTGCCTAAATACATAGCAAAGGAAGATTTTCATTTTCAGATTTCGCGGTGAAAATATGGTTTCGGTCTCACGGAAAAACGACAAAGAGCTAGGAAAATTTATTTTACAATTTTGTAATCTGTTTCAAACTACATCAAACATGACAAACATGTGCCTAAATACTATAGCAACGGAGATGATTTTTTCAATTTTGGGAGATTTCGCGGTGAAATATGGTTTTCGGTTCACGGAAAAACGACAAGAGCTAGAAAATTATTTTACATTTTTTGAATCTGAGGTCAAACAAATCAAACATTACAATCATGTGCCTAAAACTAAGCCCAAAGGAGATGATTTTCAATTTTGCAATCGCGTGAAATATGTTTTTTTTCGGTCCACGGAAAAAGACAAGAGCTAGAAAAATTTATTTAACATTTTTGTAATCGTGTCAAACTACATCCAAACATGTACAAAACATGTGCTAAAACTATAGCAACGGAGATGATTTTTCAATTTTGCAGATTTCCGGTGAAATATGGTTTTTCGGGTCTCACGGAAAAACGACAAGAGCTAGGAAATTTTATTTTTCATTTTTGTAATCTGTGGTCAAACTAATCAAACATGTACAATAAATGGCCTTAATCTATAGCAACGGTGATGATTTTTCAATTTGCAGATTTCGGTGAAATATGGTTTTCGGGTCTCACAAAAAAAAAATAAAAATTTATTTAAATTTTGAACTGTCAAAACAATTAAACATGTCAAACATCCAAATCATAGCAACGGAATGGGTTTTTCAATTTGGGAGATTTCGCGTGAAATATGTTTTTCCCGGTCTCACGAAAACGACAAGAGCTAGAAAATTAAATTTTAATTTTTTAATCTGTAGGGCAAACTACATCCAAAATGTACAATACATTGCCTAATACTATAGCAACGGAGATGATTTTTCAATTTTTTAGATTTCGCGGTGAAATATGTTTTTTTTTCGGGTCCCCACGAAAAAACGCCCAAAAGCTTAGGAAAATTATTTTTCATTTTGAATTGTAGGGCAAACTACATCCAACTGTACAATACATGTGCCTAAATACTATAGCAACGGAGATGATTTTTCAAATTTTTCGATTTCGCGGGGAAATAAATTTTTTTTTTGGGTCTCACGGAAAAAAGACAAGAACTAGAAAATTTATTTACATTTTTGTAATTGTAGGTCAACTACATCCAAAATGTAACATACATTGCCTAATACTATAAAAGCAAGGAAAATGATTTTTCCCAAATTTTCAGATTTCGCGTGAAATAAGGTTTTTTTTTTGGTCTCACGGAAAACGACAAGAGCTAGGAAAATTTTTTACATTTTTGTAATCTTTAAAGGGCAAACTACATCCAAACATTACAATAATGTGCCTAAATACTATACAACGGAGATGATTTTTCAATTTTGCCAAAATTTCGCGTGAAATATGTTTTTCGGGTCTCACGGGAAAAAAGACAGAGCTAGGGAAAAATTTTTTTACTTTTTGTAATCTGTAGGTCAAAACTACATCCAAACATGTACAATACATTTGCCTAAATACTATACAACGGAGAATTTTTCAATTTGCAGATTTCGCGGTGAAATATGGTTTTTCGGGCTCAGGAAAAACACAAGAGCAGGAAATTTATTTACTTTTGTATCTGTAGGTCAAACTACATCCAAACATGTACATACATGTGCCTAAATACTATAGCAACGGAGATGATTTTTAATTTTGCAGATTTCGCGTGAAATATGGTTTTTCGGTCTCACGGAAAAACGACAAGAGCTAGGAAAATTTATTTTAATTTTTGTAATCTGTAGGTCAAATACATCCAAACATGTACAATACATGTGCCTAAATACTATAGCAACGGAGATGATTTTTCAATTTTGCAGATTTCGCGGTGAAATATGGTTTTTCGGGTCTCACGGAAAACGACAAGACAGGAAATTTATTTTACATTTTTGTATCTGTAGGTCAAACTACATCCAAACATGTACAATACATGTGCCTAATACTATAGCAACGGAGATGATTTTTCAATTTTGCAGATTTCGCGGTGAAATATGGTTTTTCGGGTCTCACGGAAAAACACAAGACTAGGAAATTTATTTTACATTTTGTAATCTGTAGGTCAAACTACATCCAAACATGTACAATACATGTGCCTAAATACTATAGCAACGGAGATGATTTTTCAATTTTGCAGATTTCGCGGTGAAATATGGTTTTTCGGGTCTCACGGAAAAACGACAAGAGCTAGGAAAATTTATTTTACATTTTTGTAATCTGTAGGTCAAACTACATCCAAACATGTACAATCATGTGCCTAATACTATAGCAACGAGAGATTTTTAATTTTGCAGATTTCGCGTGAATATGGTTTTTTCGGTCTCACGGAAAAACACAAGAGTAGGAAAATTTATTTTACATTTTGTAATCTAGGTCAACTAACCAAAATGTACAATCATGTGCCTAATACTAGAGGAGATGATTTCAATTTTGCAGTTTCGCGGTAAATATGGTTTTTCGGGTCCAGAAAAACGACAGAGCTAGGAATTATTTTACATTTTGTAATCTGTAGTCAAACTAATCAACACAATACTGTGCCTAAAACTAGCACGAATGATTTAATTTTGCGATTTCGCGGTGAAATATGGTTTTCGGTCTCAGGAAAACGACAGAGCTAGGAAATTTACATTTTGTAATCTGTAGGTCAAATACATCCAAACAGTACAATAATTCCTAATACTATAGCAACGGAGATGATTTTCAATTTTGCAGATTCGCGTGAAATATGGTTTTTGGGTCTCAGGAAAAACACAAAGCTAGAAAATTTATTTTACATTTTTGTAATCTGTAGTCAAACTACATCAACATGTACAATACATTCCTAAAAACTATAGCAACGGAGATGATTTTTATTTGCAGATTTCGCGGTAAATGGTTTCGGTCTCACGAAAAACGACAAAGCTAGGAAAATTATTTTACATTTTTGTAATCTGAGTCAAACTACATCCAACTGTACATACATGCCTAACTACTATAGCAACGAGAGATTTTCAATTTGCGATTTCGCGGTGAAATATGGTTTTTCGGTCTCACGGAAAAACGACAGACTAGAAAATTATTTTACATTTTTGTATTGTAGGTCAAATACATCACATGTACAATACATGTGCCTAAATACTATAGCAACGAGATGATTTTCAATTTTGCAGATTTCGCGGTGAAATATGGTTTTTCGGTCAGGAAAAACGACAAAGCTAGAAAATTTATTTTACATTTTTGTAATCGTAGGTAAACTACATCCAAACATGTACAATACTGTGCCTAAATACTATAGCAACGGAGATGATTTTTAATTTTGCAGATTTCGCGGTGAAATTTGGTTTTTCGGGTCTCCGAAAAACGAGAGTCAAACTACATCCAAACATGTACAATACATGTGCCCAAATTACTATAGCAACGGAGATGATTTTTCAATTTTGCAGATTTCGCGGTGAAATATGGTTTTTCGGGTCTCAGGGAAAAACGACAAGAGCTAGGAAATTTATTTTACATTTTTGTAATCTGTAGGTCAAAACTACATCCAAACATGTACAATACATGTGCCTTAATACTATAGCAACGGAGATGATTTTTCAATTTTGCAGATTTCGCGGTGAAATATGGTTTTTCGGGTCTCACGGAAAAACGACAAGAGCTAGGAAAATTTATTTTACATTTTTGTAATCTGTAGGTCAAACTACATCCAAACTGTACAATACATGTGCCTAAATACTATAGCAACGGAGATGATTTTTCAATTTTGCAGATTTCGCGGTGAAATATGGTTTTTCGGGTCTCACGGAAAAACGACAAGAGCTAGGAAAATTTATTTTACATTTTTGTAATCTGTAGGTCAAACTACATCCAAACATGTACAATACATGTGCCTAAATACTATAGCAACGGAGATGATTTTTCAATTTTGCAGATTTCGCGGTGAAATATGGTTTTTCGGGTCTCACGGAAAAACGACAGAGCTAGGAAATTTATTTTACATTTTTGTAATTGTAGGTCAAACTACATCCAAACATGTACAATACATGTGCCTAATACTATAGAACGGAGATGATTTTCAATTTTGCAGATTTCGCGGTGAAATATGGTTTTTCGGTTCAGGAAAAACGACAAGAGCAGGAAAATTTTTTTACATTTTTGTAATTGTAGGCAAACTACATCAAACATGTACAATACATGTGCCTAAATACTATAGCAACGGAGATGATTTTTCAATTTTGCAGATTTCGCGGTGAAATTGGTTTTTCGGGTCTCACGGAAAAACGACAAGAGCTAGGAAATTTATTTTACATTTTTGTAATCTGTAGGTCAAACTACATCCAAACATGTACAATACATGTGCCTAAAACTATAGCAACGGAGATGATTTTCAATTTTGCAGATTTCGCGGTGAATATGGTTTTTCGGGTCTCACGGAAAACGACAAGAGCTAGAAAATTTATTTTACATTTTTGTAATCTGTAGGTCAAATACATCCAACATGTACAATACATGGCCTAATACTATAGCAACGGAGATGATTTTTCAATTTTGAGATTTCGCGGTGAAATATGGTTTTTCGGGTCTCACGGAAAAAACAAATCTCAGGGAAAAACGACAAGAGCTAGGAAGATTTATTTTACATTTTTGTAATCTGTAGGTCAAACTACATCCAAACATGTACAATACATGTGCCTAAATACTATAGCAACGGAGATGATTTTTAAATTTTGCAGATTTCGCGGTGAAATATGGTTTTTCGGGTCTCACGGAGAAACGACAAGAGCTAGGAAAATTTATTTTACATTTTTGTAATCTGTAGGTCAAACTACATCCAAACATGTACAATACATGTGCCTAAATACTATAGCAACGGAGATGATTTTTCAATTTTGCAGAGTTCGCGGTGAAATATGGTTTTTCGGGTCTCAGGGAAAAACGACAAGAGCTAGGAAAATTTATTTTACATTTTTGTAATCTGTAGGTCAAACTACATCTAAATCATGTACAATACATGTGCCTAAATACTATAGCAACGGAGATGATTTTTCAATTTTGCAGATTTCGCGGTGAAATATGGTTTTTCGGGTCTCACGGAAAAAAAAACGACAAGAGCTAGGAAAATTTATTTTACATTTTTGTAATCTGTAGGTCAAACTACATCCAAACATGTACATACATGTGCCTAAACTACTATAGCAACGGAGATGATTTTTCAATTTTGCAGATTTCGCGGTGAAATATGGTTTTTCGGGTCTCACGGAAAAAACGAACAGAGCTAAGGAAAATTTATTTTACATTTTTGTAATCTGTAGGTCAAACTACATCCAAACATGTACAATACATGTGCCTAAATACTATAGCAACGGAGATGATTTTTCAATTTTGCAGATTTCGCGGTGAAATATGGTTTTTCGGGTCTCAGGGAAAAAACGACAAGAGCTAGGAAAATTTATTTTACATTTTTGTAATCTGTAGGTCAAACTACATCCAAACATGTACAATACATGTGCCTAAATACTATAGCAACGGAGATGATTTTTAAATTTTGCAGATTTCGCGGTGAAAATTTGGTTTTTCGGGTCTCACGGAAAAAAACGACAAGAGCTAGGAAAATTTATTTTACATTTTTGTAATCTGTAGGTCAAACTACATCCAAACATGTACAATACATGTGCCTAACTACTATAGCAACGGAGATGAGTTTTTCAATTTTGCAGATTTCGCGGTGAAATATGGTTTTTCGGGTCTCACGGAAAAACGACAAGAGCTAGGAAAATTTATTTTACATTTTTGTAATCTGTAGGTCAAACTACATCCAAACATGTACAATACATGTGCCTAACTACTATAGCAACGGAAATGATTTTTCAATTTTGCAGATTTCGCGGTGAAATATGGTTTTTCGGGTCTCACGGAAAAAACAACAAGAGCTAGGAAAATTTATTTTACATTTTTGTAATCTGTAGATCAAACTACATCCAAACATGTACAATACATGTGCCTAAACTACTATAGCAACGGAGATGATTTTTCAATTTTGCAGATTTCGCGGTGAAATATGGTTTTTTCGGGTCTCACGGAAAAAACGACAAGAGCTAGGAAAATTTATTTTACATTTTTGTAATCTGTAGGTCAAACTAGATCCAAACATGTACAATACATGTGCCTAAATACTATAGCAACGGAGATGATTTTTCAATTTTGCAGATTTCGCGGTGAAATATGGTTTTTCGGGTCTCAGGGAAAAACGACAAGAGCTAGGAAGATTTATTTTACATTTTTGTAATCTGTAGGTCAAACTACATCCAAACATGTACAATACATGTGCCTAAATACTATAGCAACGGAGATGATTTTTAAATTTTGCAGATTTCGCGGTGAAATATGGTTTTTCGGGTCTCACGGAGAAACGACAAGAGCTAGGAAAATTTATTTTACATTTTTGTAATCTGTAGGTCAAACTACATCCAAACATGTACAATACATGTGCCTAAATACTATAGCAACGGAGATGATTTTTCAATTTTGCAGAGTTCGCGGTGAAATATGGTTTTTCGGGTCTCACGGAAAAACGACAAGAGCTAGGAAGATTTATTTTACATTTTTGTAATCTGTAGGTCAAACTACATCCAAACATGTACAATACATGTGCCTAAATACTATAGCAACGGAGATGATTTTTCAATTTTGCAGATTTCGCGGTGAAATATGGTTTTTCGGGTCTCACGGAAAAAACGACAAGAGCTAGGAAAATTTATTTTACATTTTTGTAATCTGTAGGTCAAACTACATCCAAACATGTACTATACATGTGCCTAACTACTATAGCAACGGAGATCATTTTTCAATTTTGCAGATTTTGCGGTGAAATATGGTTTTTCGGGTCTCACGGAAAAACAACAAGAGCTAGGAAGATTTATTTTACATTTTTGTAATCTGTAGGTCAAACTACGTCCAAACATGTACAATATATGTGCCTAACTACTATAGCAACGGAGATGATTTTTCAATTTTGCAGATTTCGCGGTGAAATATGGTTTTTCGGGTCTCACAGAAAAACGACAAGAGCTAGGAAAATTTATCTTACATTTTTGTAATCTGTAGGTCAAACTACATCCAAACATGTACAATACATGTGCCTAAATACTATAGCAACGGAGATGATTTTTCAATTTTGCAGATTTCGCGTTGAAATATGGTTTTTTCGGGTCTCACGGAAAAACGACAAGAGCTAGGAAAATTTATTTTACATTTTTGTAATCTGTAGGTCAAACTACATCTAAACATGTACAATACATGAGCCTAAATACTATAGCAACGGAGATGATTTTTCAATTTTGCAGATTTCGCGGTGAAATATGGTTTTTCGGGTCTCACGGAAAAACGACAAGAGCTAGGAAATTTTATTTTACATTTTTGTAATCTGTAGGTCAAACTACATCCAAACATGTACAATACATGTGCCTAAATACTATAGCAACGGAGATGATTTTTCAATTTTGCAGATTTCGCGGTGAAATATGGTTTTTTCGGGTCTCACGGAAAAACGACAAGAGCTAGGAAAATTTATTTTACATTTTTGTAATCTGTAGGTCAAACTACATCCAAACATGTACAATACATGTGCCTAAATACCAGAGTTGGGTAGATTGTACTTGCAAGTACAAATTACAATTTTCAAGTACTTTACTTGGAATTGAAATCTCAAGTACAAGTACTAGTACTTGTGCTTGTAGTCAGTATAAATGCAAGTACAAGTACAAGTACTTGTACTTGTGATAGACAAGTACAAGTACCAGTACTTGTTGAAAATACAAGTACTGTTGAAAATACAAGTACATGTACTTGGACTTTTGATAGACAAGTACAAGTAATTTTGGTTGTACTTGTAGTCAATATGATTGCAAGTACAATTACTAGTACTTGCGATAGGAACGACCAATTACATGTAATTGTACTAGAGTACTTGTGGTCAGTATATTTGCCTACCATACACTAGTTTCCAAGAGAAATGGCCACTCAAAGTTTCATTGCTAGTAACTATCATACACTGTCCTGTCCTCAGTCCTCATACTGTCACCAAAAGTTAAACAGTTCAGTTCAAATTTAGTCATGTCTGACAGTGATATTAGTTCTTTTTTTGAATTAACATCAAACTCTGAAGAATCCAATCCCAACCCTTCAACTCTTGGATTAAAAAATTTAGATGGAAAATTTTTCTTCCTTGTTGAAAATAAGAGTGATGCTGCAAATAATAAAGTTGTTGGTCTTTCAATGTCGAAATTAAAGGACAATATAGTGCTTCGACCAATTTTTTGAAACATCTCAAAATAAAGCACGAACAAGATGCTGTCGTCCAATACAACATTCATGTCACAGAAAAAAGGAGATGCGTGCAGGGTCGGGCAAAAAAAACATTTAAACCAAGGTGACTTCAACTCTTTGTTGTCAAAAGCGTTCATAAACTCCATGATTCCATTTCGAGTTGTGGAGGACAAATGTTTTTGTGAGCTTTTGAACAAATTAATCATCCAGGACCAAGGGCTCACGATCCCGAGCAGGCAGTGTGTTGTGAGGACAACATTTGATTTGTTGGAAAGCACTAAAGAGCGTATCCGACAGTTGCTGCGGAATACAACGCATGTCTGTGCAACAGCCGACATATATTATGGTCGGGCAAGAAGCGCAGTTTTATGGGCGTCATGAAAGAAGATCTGCTGCACTTCAAAAATGCATTCTATTTACTATGGAATCTTTGTGTTCATTGTTCGAGTTCCCAGCTCAGATTATTTAAAGAGTAGTTTTAAGTAATTATGAAAAATAATAAATATGAAATCCTATTGACCGTATAAAGAATTTAATAATATTGTCTTATTTATATTGCCGGATTAGAACTATTAAGTCCCATTATTCCAGCAGTAAGCCCATGACGTATTATTATGTGGTATTGTGGTAAAAACCCTAAATGGGAGGAACACGTGTCATGTCCCGGCTGGGTTTCGAACCCACGACCGCTGGATTCACACAGTGCCGCCTTTTGCAACTGAATAGGAACACTATTAATGGCTGGGTCGAGGTGCTCCTAATACTAAGTACCTACTTCTTAGCTCATGTGGATGTAAGACATCTCTATAAAAATGTCTCAGAATTGACCCCCCCCAAAACCATTATCGTTTTGTCCAGAAAAATTATAAAAAGTTCAAAAAGGCATTGCTGTCCAGCAGTACTGCAGTACGGCCATGCCTTAGTAAATTTGAAATTTAGTCCCGTTGCAAAGCACGGGCAAACGGCTGGTTATATATATTTCAGAATAATATGTATGTATGTTTCGGAAAAGCTTAACTTTAGAAGGTGATGGAATTTTTCAATTATGTAAAGTTTTTTTTCATGATGATCATAGTAGGAAAACATAGGTATAAAGTATATTTATTTATAAATAATAAATATAAAAAATTCAACAATAAAATACGGGCATTCCCGCACTATCTTCATAAGGAAGGGCCATCACTTTCTTTCTTGTTCCTCTGAGCCTAAGCTAAGACTGATGAAAACGCCTTATTCCACTTGGCACTCAAAACATTTGCCATCCTTCTTAAATATATCTCACATTCTCTGTGGAAGACTCCGTCTACACTACATACAAGAGGAGTAAAAGAACCTCTTGAATGTAAAGTTCTAAGAAGTGCCCTATGGCCCGTCTCATGTAGACATACTTATATTGCGACTTGGCTGGCCCTTCCGACTAAGGAATATTAAACCTATCATTAAAACCTATCCGGACCCTAGTAAAATGCTTACAAGAATACTTTTTGGTTTCATACAGTGCAAAACAATATTTTGAACCTTTTTCAATAAAAATTTAAATAATCGCTGAAATACAGGGTGTAACATTTTTGAATTCTGACCCTACCAGCTCCTTTAAATTGTATTGGATGGACTTTAGATTCAAGTACTTGTACTTTAATGCACGAGTACAATTAATTGTACTTGTATCTGTACTTGCTGGAAATGGGATTACAAGTACTTGTACTTGTTCTCACAAATACAAGTCCAAGTACTTGTATTTGTACTTGCTGAAGGTGGAATTACAATATAAAAGTACTTGTACTTGTACTCAAAGTACAAGTACAAGTACTTGTATTTGTACTTGCTGAATTTGGGATTACAATGTAAAAGTACTTGTACTTGTGCTCACAAGTACAAGTACAAGTACTTGTATTTGTACTTGCTGAAGGCAGGTATCTACTAAAGGCTTTTAAAACATTCTTTGCGCTCAGGTGAAACTTTTTCTGATGTTTTGAGTCAAAAAGTGTTTCAAGTACTTCAAGTACTTGTGGACAGTAATTCAAGTACCAATGTACTTAAGTACTCCCAACTCTGCTAAATACTATAGCAACGGAGATGATTTTTCAATTTTGCAGATTTCGCGGTGAAATATGGTTTTTCGGGTCTCACGGAAAAACGACAAGAGCTAGGAAAATTTATTTTACATTTTTGTAATCTGTAGGTCAAACTACATCCAAACATGTACAATACATGTGCCTAACTACTATAGCAACGGAGATGATTTTTCAATTTTGCAGATTTCGCGGTGAAATATGGTTTTTCGGGTCTCAGGGAAAAACGACAAGAGCTAGGAAATTTTATTTTAAATTTTTGTAATCTGTAGATCAAACTACATCCAAACATGTACAATACATGTGCCTAAATACTATAGCAACGGAGATGATTTTTCAATTTTGCAGATTTCGCGGTGAAATATGGTTTTTCGGGTCTCACGGAAAAACGACAAGAGCTAGGAAAATTTATTTTACATTTTTGTAATCTGTAGGTCAAACTACATCCAAACATGTACAATACATGTGCCTAACTACTATAGCAACGGAGATGATTTTTCAATTTTGCAGATTTCGCGGTGAAATATGGTTTTTCCGGTCTCACGGAAAAACGACAAGAGCTAGGAAATTTTATTTTACATTTTTGTAATCTGTAGGTCAAACTACATCCATACATGTACAATACATGTGCCTAAATACTATAGCAACGGAGATGATTTTTCAATTTTGCAGATTTCGCGGTGAAATATGGTTTTTCGGGTCTCACGGAAAAACGACAAGAGCTAGGAAGATTTATTTTACATTTTTGTAATCTGTAGGTCAAACTACATCCAAACATGTACAATACATGTGCCTAAATACTATAGCAACGGAGATGATTTTTCAATTTTGCAGATTTCGCGGTGAAATATGGTTTTTTCGGGTCTCACGGAAAAACGACAAGAGCTAGGAAAATTTATTTTACATTTTTGTAATCTGTAGGTCAAACTACATCCAAACATGTACAATACATGTGCCTAAATACTATAGCAACGGAGATGATTTTTCAATTTTGCAGATTTTGCGGTGAAATATGGTTTTTTCGGGTCTCACGAAAAAACGACAAGAGCTAGGAAAATTTATTTTACATTTTTGTAATCTGTAGGTCAAACTACATCCAAACATGTACAATACATGTGCCTAAATACTATAGCAACGGAAATGATTTTTCAATTTTGCAGATTTCGCGGTGAAATATGGTTTTTCGGGTCTCACGGAAAAACGACAAGAGCTAGGAAAATTTATTTTACATTTTTGTAATCTTTAGGTCAAACTACATCCAAACATGTACAATACATGTGCCTAAATACTATAGCAACGGAGATGATTTTTCAATTTTGCAGATTTCGCGGTGAAATACGGTTTTTTCGGGTCTCACGGAAAAACGACAAGAGCTAGGAAAATTTATTTTACATTTTTGTAATTTGTAGGTCAAACTACATCCAAACATGTACAATACATGTGCCTAACTACTATAGCAACGGAGATGATTTTTCAATTTTGCAGATTTCGCGGTGAAATATGGTTTTTCGGGTCTCACGGAAAAAACGACAAGAGCTAGGAAAATTTATTTTAAATTTTTGTAATCTGTAGATCAAACTACATCCAAACATGTACAATACATGTGCCTAAATACTATAGCAACGGAGATGATTTTTCAATTTTGCAGATTTCGCGGTGAAATATGGTTTTTCGGGTCTCACGGAAAAACGACAAGAGCTAGGAAATTTATTTTACATTTTTGTAATCTGTAGGTCAAACTACATCCAAACATGTACAATACATGTGCCTAAATACTATAGCAACGGAGATGATTTTTCAATTTTGCAGATTTCGCGGTGAAATACGGTTTTTTCGGGTCTCACGGAAAAAACGACAAGAGCTAGGAAAATTTATTTTACATTTTTGTAATTTGTAGGTCAAACTACATCCAAACATGTACAATACATGTGCCTAACTACTATAGCAACGGAGATGATTTTTCAATTTTGCAGATTTCGCGGTGAAATATGGTTTTTTCGGGTCTCACGGAAAAACGACAAGAGCTAGGAAAATTTATTTTAAATTTTTGTAATCTGTAGATCAAACTACATCCAAACATGTACAATACATGTGCCTAAATACTATAGCAACGGAGATGATTTTTCAATTTTGCAGATTTCGCGGTGAAATATGGTTTTTCGGGTCTCACGGAAAAACGACAAGAGCTAGGAAAATTTATTTTACATTTTTGTAATCTGTAGGTCAAACTACATCCAAACATGTACAATACATGTGCCTAACTACTATAGCAACGGAGATGATTTTTCAATTTTGCAGATTTCGCGGTGAAATATGGTTTTTCGGGTCTCACGGAAAAACGACAAGAGCTAGGAAATTTTATTTTACATTTTTGTAATCTGTAGGTCAAACTACATCCAAACATGTACAATACATGTGCCTAAATACTATAGCAACGGAGATGATTTTTCAATTTTGCAGATTTCGCGGTGAAATATGGTTTTTTCGGGTCTCACGGAAAAACGACAAGAGCTAGGAAAATTTATTTTACATTTTTGTAATCTGTAGGTCAAACTACATCCAAACATGTACAATACATGTGCCTAAATACCAGAGTTGGGTAGATTGTACTTGCAAGTACAAATTACAATTTTCAAGTACTTTACTTGGAATTGAAATCTCAAGTACAAGTACTAGTACTTGTGCTTGTAGTCAGTATAAATGCAAGTACAAGTACAAGTACTTGTACTTGTGATAGACAAGTACAAGTACCAGTACTTGTTGAAAATACAAGTACTGTTGAAAATACAAGTACATGTACTTGGACTTTTGATAGACAAGTACAAGTAATTTTGGTTGTACTTGTAGTCAATATGATTGCAAGTACAATTACTAGTACTTGCGATAGGAACGACCAATTACATGTAATTGTACTAGAGTACTTGTGGTCAGTTTATTTGCCTACCATACACTAGTTTCCAAGAGAAATGGCCACTCAAAGTTTCATTGCTAGTAACTATCATACACTGTCCTGTCCTCAGTCCTCATACTGTCACCAAAAGTTAAACAGTTCAGTTCAAATTTAGTCATGTCTGACAGTGATATTAGTTCTTTTTTTGAATTAACATCAAACTCTGAAGAATCCAATCCCAACCCTTCAACTCTTGGATTAAAAAATTTAGATGGAAAATTTTTCTTCCTTGTTGAAAATAAGAGTGATGCTGCAAATAATAAAGTTGTTGGTCTTTCAATGTCGAAATTAAAGGACAATATAGTGCTTCGACCAATTTTTTGAAACATCTCAAAATAAAGCACGAACAAGATGCTGTCGTCCAATACAACATTCATGTCACAGAAAAAAGGAGATGCGTGCA
This sequence comes from Bactericera cockerelli, assembly GCA_024516035.1. Taxonomy (NCBI): domain Eukaryota; kingdom Metazoa; phylum Arthropoda; class Insecta; order Hemiptera; family Triozidae; genus Bactericera; species Bactericera cockerelli. The sequence continues at coordinate 21,689 of JAMCCL010000492.1, forward strand.
GGGTCGGGCAAAAAAACATTTAAACCAAGGTGACTTCAACTCTTTGTTGTCAAAAGCGTTCATAAACTCCATGATTCCATTTCGAGTTGTGGAGGACAAATGTTTTTGTGAGCTTTTGAACAAATTAATCATCCAGGACCAAGGGCTCACGATCCCGAGCAGGCAGTGTGTTGTGAGGACAACATTTGATTTGTTGGAAAGCACTAAAGAGCGTATCCGACAGTTGCTGCGGAATACAACGCATGTCTGTGCAACAGCCGACATATATTATGGTCGGGCAAGAAGCGCAGTTTTATGGGCGTCATGAAAGAAGATCTGCTGCACTTCAAAAATGCATTCTATTTACTATGGAATCTTTGTGTTCATTGTTCGAGTTCCCAGCTCAGATTATTTAAAGAGTAGTTTTAAGTAATTATGAAAAATAATAAATATGAAATCCTATTGACCGTATAAAGAATTTAATAATATTGTCTTATTTATATTGCCGGATTAGAACTATTAAGTCCCATTATTCCAGCAGTAAGCCCATGACGTATTATTATGTGGTATTGTGGTAAAAACCCTAAATGGGAGGAACACGTGTCATGTCCCGGCTGGGTTTCGAACCCACGACCGCTGGATTCACACAGTGCCGCCTTTTGCAACTGAATAGGAACACTATTAATGGCTGGGTCGAGGTGCTCCTAATACTAAGTACCTACTTCTTAGCTCATGTGGATGTAAGACATCTCTATAAAAATGTCTCAGAATTGACCCCCCCAAAACCATTATCGTTTTGTCCAGAAAAATTATAAAAAGTTCAAAAAGGCATTGCTGTCCAGCAGTACTGCAGTACGGCCATGCCTTAGTAAATTTGAAATTTAGTCCCGTTGCAAAGCACGGGCAAACGGCTGGTTATATATATTTCAGAATAATATGTATGTATGTTTCGGAAAAGCTTAACTTTAGAAGGTGATGGAATTTTTCAATTATGTAAAGTTTTTTTTCATGATGATCATAGTAGGAAAAAAATAGGTATAAAGTATATTTATTTATAAATAATAAATATAAAAAATTCAACAATAAAATACGGGCATTCCCGCACTATCTTCATAAGGAAGGGCCATCACTTTCTTTCTTGTTCCTCTGAGCCTAAGCTAAGACTGATGAAAACGCCTTATTCCACTTGGCACTCAAAACATTTGCCATCCTTCTTAAATATATCTCACATTCTCTGTGGAAGACTCCGTCTACACTACATACAAGAGGAGTAAAAGAACCTCTTGAATGTAAAGTTCTAAGAAGTGCCCTATGGCCCGTCTCATGTAGACATACTTATATTGCGACTTGGCTGGCCCTTCCGACTAAGGAATATTAAACCTATCATTAAAACCTATCCGGACCTAGTAAAATGCTTACAAGAATACTTTTTGGTTTCATACAGTGCAAAACAATATTTTGAACCTTTTTCAATAAAAATTTAAATAATCGCTGAAATACAGGGTGTAACATTTTTGAATTCTGACCCTACCAGCTCCTTTAAATTGTATTGGATGGACTTTAGATTCAAGTACTTGTACTTTAATGCACGAGTACAATTAATTGTACTTGTATCTGTACTTGCTGGAAATGGGATTACAAGTACTTGTACTTGTTCTCACAAATACAAGTCCAAGTACTTGTATTTGTACTTGCTGAAGGTGGAATTACAATAAAAGTACTTGTACTTGTACTCAAAGTACAAGTACAAGTACTTGTATTTGTACTTGCTGAATTTGGGATTACAATGTAAAAGTACTTGTACTTGTGCTCACAAGTACAAGTACAAGTACTTGTATTTGTACTTGCTGAAGGCAGGTATCTACTAAAGGCTTTTAAAACATTCTTTGCGCTCAGGTGAAACTTTTTCTGATGTTTTGAGTCAAAAAGTGTTTCAAGTACTTCAAGTACTTGTGGACAGTAATTCAAGTACCAATGTACTTAAGTACTCCCAAACTCTGCTAAATACTATAGCAACGGAGATGATTTTTCAATTTTGCAGATTTCGCGGTGAAATATGGTTTTTCGGGTCTCACGGAAAAACGACAAGAGCTAGGAAAATTTATTTTACATTTTTGTAATCTGTAGGTCAAACTACATCCAAACATGTACAATACATGTGCCTAACTACTATAGCAACGGAGATGATTTTTCAATTTTGCAGATTTCGCGGTGAAATATGGTTTTTCGGGTCTCAGGGAAAAACGACAAGAGCTAGGAAATTTTATTTTAAATTTTTGTAATCTGTAGATCAAACTACATCCAAACATGTACAATACATGTGCCTAAATACTATAGCAACGGAGATGATTTTTCAATTTTGCAGATTTCGCGGTGAAATATGGTTTTTCGGGTCTCACGGAAAAACGACAAGAGCTAGGAAAATTTATTTTACATTTTTGTAATCTGTAGGTCAAACTACATCCAAACATGTACAATACATGTGCCTAACTACTATAGCAACGGAGATGATTTTTCAATTTTGCAGATTTCGCGGTGAAATATGGTTTTTCGGGTCTCACGGAAAAACGACAAGAGCTAGGAAATTTTATTTTACATTTTTGTAATCTGTAGGTCAAACTACATCCATACATGTACAATACATGTGCCTAAATACTATAGCAACGGAGATGATTTTTCAATTTTGCAGATTTCGCGGTGAAATATGGTTTTTCGGGTCTCACGGAAAAACGACAAGAGCTAGGAAGATTTATTTTACATTTTTGTAATCTGTAGGTCAAACTACATCCAAACATGTACAATACATGTGCCTAAATACTATAGCAACGGAGATGATTTTTCAATTTTGCAGATTTCGCGGTGAAATATGGTTTTTTCGGGTCTCACGGAAAAACGACAAGAGCTAGGAAAATTTATTTTACATTTTTGTAATCTGTAGGTCAAACTACATCCAAACATGTACAATACATGTGCCTAAATACTATAGCAACGGAGATGATTTTTCAATTTTGCAGATTTTGCGGTGAAATATGGTTTTTCGGGTCTCACGAAAACGACAAGAGCTAGGAATATTTATTTTACATTTTGTAATCTGTAGTCAAACTACATCCAAACATGTACAATACATGTGCCTAAATACTATAGCAACGAGATGATTTTTCAATTTTGCAGATTTCGCGGTGAAATATGGTTTTTCGGGTCTCACGGAAAAACACAAGAGCTAGGAAAATTTATTTTACATTTTTGTAATCTGTAGTCAAACTACATCCAAACATGTACAATACATGTGCCTAATTTATAGCAACGGAGAGGATTTTTCAATTTTGCAGATTTCGCGGTGAAATATGGTTTTTCGAGTCTCACGAAAACGACAAGAGCTAGAAAATTTATTTTACATTTTTGTAATCTCGGTCAACTACATCCAAACATGTACAAAACATGTGCCTAAATACTATAGCAACGGAGATGATTTTCAATTTTGCAGATTTCGCGGTGAAATATGGTTTTTCGGGTCTCACGAAAAAACGACAAGAGCTAGGAAATTTATTTTACATTTTTGTAATCTGTAGGTCAAACTACATCAAACATGTACATACATGTGCCTAATACTATAACAACGGAGATGATTTTTCAATTTTCAGATTTCGCGGTGAAATATGGTTTTTCGGGTCTCACGGAAAAACGAACAGAGCTAGGAAAATTTATTTTACATTTTTGTAATCTGTAGGTCAAACTACATCCAAACATGTACAATCCATGTGCCTAAATACTATAGCAACGGAGATGATTTTTCAATTTTGCAGATTTCGCGGTGAAATATGGTTTTTCGGGTCTCACGGAAAAAACGACAAGAGCTAGGAAAATTTATTTTACATTTTTGTAATCTGTAGGTCAAACTACATCCAAACATGTACAATACATGTGCCTAAATACTATAGCAACGGAGATGATTTTTCAATTTTGCAGATTTCGCGGTGAAATATGGTTTTTTCGGGTCTCACGGAAAAACGACAAGAGCTAGGAAAATTTATTTTACATTTTTGTAATCTGTAGGTCAAACTACATCCAAACATGTACAATACATGTGCCTAAATACTATAGCAACGGAGATGATTTTTCAATTTTGCAGATTTCGCGGTGAAATATGGTTTTTTCGGGTCTCACGGAAAAACGACAAGAGCTAGGAAAATTTATTTTACATTTTTGTAATCTGTAGGTCAAACTACATCCAAACATGTACAATACATGTGCCTAAATACTATAGCAACGGAGATGATTTTTCAATTTTGCAGATTTCGCGGTGAAATATGGTTTTTTCGGGTCTCACGGAAAAACGACAAGAGCTAGGAAAATTTATTTTACATTTTTGTAATCTGTAGGTCAAACTACATCCAAACATGTACAAATACATGTGCCTAATACTATAGCAACGGAGATGATTTTTCAATTTTGCAGATTTCGCGGGTGAAATATGGTTTTTTCGGGTCTCACGGAAAAACGACAAGAGCTAGGAAAATTTATTTTACATTTTTGTAATCTGTAGGTCAAACTACATCCAAACATGTACAATACATGTGCCTAATACTATAGCAACGGAGATGATTTTTTCAATTTTGCAGATTTCGCGGTGAAATATGGTTTTTCGGGTCTCACGGAAAAACGACAAGAGCTAGGAAAATTTATTTTACATTTTTGTAATCTGTAGGTCAAACTACATCCAAACATGTACAATACATGTGCCTAACTACTATAGCAACGGAGATGATTTTTCAATTTTGCAGATTTCGCGGTGAAATATGGTTTTTTTCGGGTCTCACGGAAAAACGACAAGAGCTAGGAAAATTTATTTTACATTTTTGTAATCTGTAGGTCAAACTACATCCAAACATGTACAATACATGTGCCTAAATACTATAGCAACGGAGATGATTTTTCAATTTTGCAGATTTCGCGGTGAAATATGGTTTTTCGGGTCTCACGGAAAAACGACAAGAGCTAGGAAAATTTATTTTACATTTTTGTAATCTGTAGGTCAAACTACATCCAAACATGTACAATACATGTGCCTAAATACTATAGCAACGGAGATGATTTTTCAATTTTGCAGATTTCGCGGTGAAATATGGTTTTTCGGGTCTCACGGAAAAAAACGACAAGAGCTAGGAAAATTTATTTTACATTTTTGTAATCTGTAGGTCAAACTACATCCAAACATGTACAATACATGTGCCTAAATACTATAGCAACGGAGATGATTTTTCAATTTTGCAGATTTCGCGGTGAAATATGGTTTTTCGGGTCTCACGGAAAAACGACAAGAGCTAGGAAAATTTATTTTACATTTTTGTAATCTGTAGGTCAAACTACATCCAAACATGTACAATACATGTGCCTAAATACTATAGCAACGGAGATGATTTTTCAATTTTGCAGATTTCGCGGTGAAATATGGTTTTTTCGGGTCTCACGGAAAAACGACAAGAGCTAGGAAAATTTATTTTACATTTTTGTAATCTGTAGGTCAAACTACATCCAAACATGTACTATACATGTGCCTAACTACTATAGCAACGGAGATCATTTTTCAATTTTGCAGATTTCGCGGTTGAAATATGGTTTTTCGGGTCTCACGGAAAAACGACAAGAGCTAGGAAGATTTATTTTACATTTTTGTAATCTGTAGGTCAAACTACTCCAAACATGTACAATATATGTGCCTAACTACTATAGCAACGGAGATGATTTTTCAATTTTGCAGATTTCGCGGTGAAATATGGTTTTTTTCGGGTCTCACAGAAAAACGACAAGAGCTAGGAAAATTTATCTTACATTTTTGTAATCTGTAGGTCAAACTACATCCAAACATGTACAATACATGTGCCTAAATACTATAGCAACGGAGATGATTTTTCAATTTTGCAGATTTCGCGTTGAAATATGGTTTTTCGGGTCTCACGGAAAAACGACAAGAGCTAGGAAAATTTAATTTTACATTTTTGTAATTTGTAGGTCAAACTACATCCAAACATGTACAATACATGAGCCTAAATACTATAGCAACGGAGATGATTTTTCAATTTTGCAGATTTCGCGGTAAAATATGGTTTTTCGGGTCTCACGGAAAAACGACAAGAGCTAGGAAAATTTATTTTACATTTTTGTAATCTTTAGGTCAAACTACATCCAAACATGTACAATACATGTGCCTAAATACTATAGCAACGGAGATGATTTTTCAATTTTTGCAGATTTCGCGGTGAAATACGGTTTTTTCGGGTCTCACGGAAAAACGACAAGAGCTAGGAAAATTTATTTTACATTTTTGTAATTTGTAGGTCAAACTACATCCAAACATGTACAATACATGTGCCTAACTACTATAGCAACGGAGATGATTTTTCAATTTTGCAGATTTCGCGGTGAAATATGGTTTTTCGGGTCTCACGGAAAAACGACAAGAGCTAGGAAAATTTATTTTAAATTTTTGTAATCTGTAGATCAAACTACATCCAAACATGTACAATACATGTGCCTAAATACTATAGCAACGGAGATGATTTTTCAATTTTGCAGATTTCGGTGGTGAAATATGGTTTTTCGGGTCTCACGGAAAAAACGACAAGAGCTAGGAAAATTATTTTAAATTTTTGTAATCTGTAGGTCAAACTACATCCAAACATGTACAAACATGTGCCTTAATACTATAGCAACGGAGATGATTTTTCAATTTTGCAGATTTCGCGGTGAAATATGGTTTTTTGGGTCTCACGGAAAAAACGACAAGAGCTAGGAAGATTTATTTTACATTTTTGTAATCTGTAGGTCAAACTACATCCAAACATGTACAATACATGTGCCTAACTACTATAGCAACGGAGATGATTTTTCAATTTTGCAGATTTCGCGGTGAAATATGGTTTTTCGGGTCTCACGAAAAACGACAAGAGCTAGGAAAATTTATTTTACATTTTTGTAATCTGTAGGTCAAACTACATCCAAACATGTACAATACATGTGCCTAAATACAATAGCAACGGAGATGATTTTTCAATTTTGCAGATTTCGCGGTGAAATATGGTTTTTCGGGTCTCACGGAAAAACGACAAGAGCTAGGAAAATTTATTTTACATTTTTGTAATCTGTAGGTCAAACTACATCCAAACATGTACAATACATGTGCCTAAATACTATAGCAACGGAGATGATTTT
>JAMCCL010000493.1:0-28753 GCA_024516035.1 Bactericera cockerelli
TTATCCAAGTCTTATTATTATATAAAGATAGTAAATCACACCCTCCTCTCCACTCACCTAATATCCTTGATCAGCTTATCCAAGTCTTATTATTATATAAAGATAGTAAATCACACCCTCCTCTCCACTCACCTAATATCCTTGATCAGCTTATCCAAGTCTTATTATTATATAAAGATAGTAAATCACACCCCCTCTCCACTCACCTAATATCCTTGATCAGCTTATCCAAGTCGTTACTGGACGAGTTTCCTCCCAGTTCCGCCTTCTCTTCCTTCTCCTTCTCCTCCACTTTTCCCTCTTCCTTCTTCTCTTCCTCTCCACTGCCCATGCGCCGCGTGCTACCCTGCCGGTTGGACAGGACAGGCTCCTCCTCCTCCTCTTCCTCATCTTCCTCCTCCTCATCCTCCTCCTCTTCCTCCTCCTCCTCCTCATCCAGATCCTCGGAGATGGGCAGGGGGGAGGGGCGGGAGTTGGTGCGCCCGGAGTTGGTGGAAACTTGCCGCTTCCGTCGCCCGAGGATGGGCTTCCCGCACCCGGAGAATACCTGTGGAGGTGAACCAATGTGGGACAGTTATGAATCTATTCAATTCAATTCAATTTATTTATTGTGAAAAATAATTCAATACAAAAAGTATGTGTTTCACATTAAAGAGATTATAGAAATATAGAAATTGTATAAACTAGAAAGAAATTATTAAAAGAAAGGAATACTTAAAACAAAAAAGTTTAAGCTTAAACAAAAAAGCTCTATTTTGTTTCCCGTAGGCCGAGAGAAAGAGGAAGAAACAGAAGGGGGTGGAGGAGGAAGGATAGAAAACAATGTCCATCAGAGTTGGTCGAGAATATCTTGAAAACAATAAGGAACCATGTCAAGGAGATGGCTTTTTACCGCCTCCTTGAACCCAGACCCAGATCTAGGTAGGGATTTGTACTCCTCTAATAGCTTGTTGTAGAAGATAACACCTTGTTTGAGGAAAGAACGACCAAACATTTTGTGACTACTGATGACTAAATTGTTTTTGTTCACATGTTCGGACTTGTGCTTAGGATTAGTTTCCCCATTTAAAATAATAATAATATCGCCTTATTTATACTGCCCCATTAAGACTACTAAAGTCCCATTATTCCAGCAGTAAGCTCAAGACACATTATTATGTGGTCAAATTCCAAATGGGAGGATAACTTGTCATGTCCCGGTTGGCTTTTAAAACCACGACCTCTGTAATCTCTGGATTCACAGAGTGCCGCCTTTACCTCTGAGCTACCGGGACAGACTCAATACTCAAAATCTAGACTTAAGTCGACACAGGTATAAAAAAAAAACATCTATTAAATTCTTCCTACATTTCAATTCTATGTAGTTTTAGAGGAACAACTGTAAGCTAGCCTGCCTATTTAGGGTAGGCTAGTGTGTCCTCTATTTCTAGTCCTCTAGAGAAACACCCCACCAGTCAGGCTGGGTGAGGTTAAAGTGGGTAGCAGGGTACCCCCGTCGTAATATGACCATGAAGTTAAAAGGAACATGAAACGCAATTAAAAAAAAAAAATACCTTTCATTTTTATAGGAAGAGACATTTGTCAAACAATCGGTTTAGGGAAATGTACATTATGTAATTCAGTTTATAAAATAGGAGGTGGAGCCGCAGTCGCTTTTTCTTTGCTCCCTGAAATATTATTTTTAGATAAGTAAATAAACTGTTTTTGAAAGTGATTTCCATACCAAATTATTCAGTTTTGACTCGTCTTCATCATGAGTGGACTTATTTTCCCCTAAACTAATAATATGTGTGATTTATTACCGTTTTTTATATCCTAGTATGTGCTTTTACAAAATCAACAAGCTGTGTTTCTATAGATACTCGATTTTCTCTCTCTCTCTTCCTGACTCGCTTGCGTGAAAATTATATTTTAGCCAGTTACTTAAAAATATTTTCATTTTCACTTAGCCAAAATGTCATATCAATCCCGTCCTCCGCTTTCTCACTTATTCTCCCGTAATTCTACTAACTTTCCCAAGAGATCAGCACCATCTTCATTTGTATCCTCTTTCTCTCGTTCGCAGCAATCAAAACCAGCAAATGAATCTTTACTCCTTCCTTTAGAGTGCGCTCTATTTCTCCCCTCAGTCGAGGCCATTTCCATTGAAAAATATTTTATTTCCGTTGGAGAACTTTTAGACGATTTTAAAGAAATCGTTTATGGAGGGAAAACTGGCTCCAAAATCGTTATGCATTTATGTTCACTGGATGTTCTTGAACGTTTTATTTCAAAAAATGATTTTATTACAGTAGATGGTCAACGTCTCCCGGTCAGAAAACTCGTTGACCCTGGTCTCTCCTTGTATCTCCAGAATGTCCCCCCGCACCTCCCCAATGAGCTGATAGCGGACGAGCTGAGGAACCATGTTCGTCTGATGTCCGAGATCAAACTCTCAAGCTATGGCATGAAAGACCCGAGGCTTCAACACATTCTGGCATACAAGAGACAGGTTCAAATCCCGTCCGAAGACAAGGAGAAGGTTCCCCTGAACATAACAGTCAGCTGGAAAAATGTTTTATGTACAATTTATCTCAAATTCGAATCTCCTCGGTGCTTCAATTGTGCTATGGAAGGCCACCTAGCAAACAGTTGTCCAGAACCCCCTCGTGCTTCTGCCCAACAAAGGCTGGAAAATGTAAAATCTAATAATGATTTGAAATTTAATACTCTCACTACCAACTCCAACGATGAGATTCTTAATACTCCCCTCCCCGAGACAAACGATGAGGAGTTAATGGAAGAAGATGATTCTCTCAATTCTGTTGTCACTCAGGAGGTATCCTCTCCCGCTGAAACTAATGAAAATTTCTTTCCTACTTTCAAGAAGTCCTCTTCTCTTCCCTCTCTAGTCGAGGATAAAGATTTCCCCACTCTGAAGTCAACACAGGAGCCAAAAACTAGAAAGCGGAAAGATAATGACCCATTACAACTTGATAAAAAACCCAGAGTAAATTCCACAGACCCTGAAATCACTGATGGCCTCAAGTCCCTGGTGGAAAGCACAATATTAAACGAAAATATTCAATCCATGAGCTCGGAGGATGTATGTTCCCTTCTCTTAAAACTAAAGAATTCTCAGAAAAAAGAGGAAATAATTTCGCAGTCTAAACTTCCTGTCGAAGATATAAAAAAAGTTTTTGTGTTTATTCACGGATGTCCTGACACAACCACCAATTTGAAGTCCAGAATCGGCCGGCTGCTGAAGTCCGAACTGTTTACAGCATCGCCGAAAATGGTCCTAAAAAATGTAAATCACCTATCTGTTTGATGTCCAAGAAAACTGTTATTTTTTGTTTATTTATTTTACCTCAATTTTGTCACCTTGCTTGTCTTCTAAATTTTCAATACCTATGTATTTTTTTCAGTGTGCCAACATTTTTAATACTTATTTATTATTTGTACAAAAACTACATTTCACACCTGCATAGTAATTATATAATTAAGTAGGTAGATGTTTACACACTATTCATTTATTTATTTATTTTATTTTTGTTAGATACAAGTAGATGGTATTTTTTTATTACTATCCATACTTATGTTCAACATGTATTTTTTTTCTCGCCTTGTTTGCTTTATATTTTGCTTTGTAACATTCACCATGAATAACTTTTCAATTCTTCAGTGGAATTTAAATGGATACTTCAACCGTCTTCCCTACATCCAGAAGATCTTCACTGACCAATCACCACTTATAGCATGTTTTCAGGAAACCAATTTTAAGGATTCAAATCATCCTTCTTTGGGACACTACAATTTTTATCGCAAAGATCGGGATCCCGCCAATTGTGTTTCAGCCAGTGGAGGAGTAGCAACTTTAGTCCATAAATCTATCAGATCAAAACAATTTCATGTTCAAACAGACTTCGAGGCCATTGTTGTAGAAATCATCTTACATAAAAAGATACAAATTTGCAATGTATATATTCCTTCAGATAAACGATTTTGTGCTTTAAATCTTGAATATCTATCAAATCAGCTTCGTCCTCCATTTATAATCCTAGGCGATTTCAATAGTCATAATATGATCTGGGGTTCAAATACCACAAATGCCCGTGGCAAAGAAATCGAAAAATGGTTTTTAAGTAAAAATATTTATTTATTGAATGATGGAAGAAGTACTTATGTTAGTATGTCATATAATACTTTGTCTTGTATTGACCTGTCTTTCTGCTCAGCAGACCTAGGTCTCTTACTTAATTGGAATGTAAATAAATATCTTCATGATTCAGATCATTACCCGATTCATATAAAATCTCTTCAGAGAGAAGACGAAAATGTACATAAAGATCAGTCCAAATGGCACTATAACAGAGCAAATTGGGGCGGATTCTCCTCACAGCTCCAGGCTAAACATGTAAACTTCACTTTGAATCAGAACACAGATCTTGCTATCGATGAATTCACACAGGATATAATATCTGCTTGCGAAAATAATATTCCTCGCTCAAATCCTCAAAACATGAAGCCACGAGTTCCTTGGTGGAATGAGGAATGTTACAGAGCAATAAAAGAGAAAAACAAGTGTTTTAGAAAATACAAGAGAACAATGTCACCTGAAGATTTCATCCTATTTAAAAGAGCCCGTGCCATAAGTAGAAAAACAACATGGAAAGCGAAAAAAGATTCTTGGAGAAACTTCATTGGATCTATCGATATGAATACTTCTAGTAAAGAGGCGTGGTCTAAAGTGAAGAAAATCATTGGCAAGAAGTCTGAACAAATGAGCATCCCTTCTTTGACTATTGGTCCAGACATAATCACTGATAAGAAAAAAATAGCTGACATTCTTTTGGAAAAATTTCATAGCAACTCAGATCTCTCTCAACATAGTGACGTATTTCTCTCTAAAAAAAGAGAGATAGAAAGTAATCCCCTAAATGTTTCAAGAAATAATTCAGCTCCCTATAATGCTCCGATCACCATGAGAGAAATTGAGCGCGTTTTAAAAAAACGCAAAAATACTTCTCCTGGTATGGACCAAATCTCTTATATGGTGATTAAAAAACTTCCTAAAACATCCTTGCTATTATTAAATAAGATTTACAATAGAATTTGGTATTCAGGCGTAATACCACAAAAATGGAAAGAATTTGTACTTTCACCTATCCCTAAACCAAATAAAAATCTTGAATCCCCAGAAAACTATAGACCCATCACTCTGGCATCATGTTTGTTCAAAGTTTTGGAAAAAATTATAAATGACCGTTTATTCTGTACACTTGACAACCAAAACTTTTTCAACAAAATTCAATGTGGTTTTCGCAAGCAACACAGTACAACTGACGCTCTGGTCCACCTGGAGAATCACGTAAGAGATGCTTTTATAAACAAGGAGCACTGTGTTGTAATCAGTTTGGATATTTTACGAGCGTACGAAACTACTTGGATTTTCAGAATTTTGAAAATTCTTCAAGAAAATAAGCTAGAAGGCAATCTATGGTTTTTCATTCAAAATCTACATCAAGATCGAAACTTTCGAGTTCGAGTGGGCTCCATATACTCAGAAGCTAAGCAACAGGAAAACGGAATCTGCCAAGGCCTATCAATCAGCTGCACACTTTTCCTGATAGCTATAAATGACATAATTACTAATATACACCCAAAAGTCAACGGATGCATCTATGCCGATGATTATACACTTTTCATGAGTTCCAACTATATAAGCGAAATTGAGACATGTGTACAATCTTCATTAAATAATTTAACAAACTGGTCAAATACTTCAGGATTTTTATTTTCTCCACAAAAATGCCAAGCCATACATTTTTGTAGGAAAAGGAAAACCCATAGTAACCCCAATATTTCAATATCTAACCACCCTTTGACCTATGCTGACAGCCTTAAACTTCTTGGCCTTCACTTTGATAAGAAACTCAGTTTCAAACCCCACCTCATCCAACTGAAGTCTGATTGTCTTAAACGAATGAATCTCATGAAACTTTTTTGCAACATCAAATGGGGCGCAGATTGTAAATCTCTACTACAACTCTATCGTGGATTTATTAGGTCAAAACTAGACTATGCCTCTATTGTGTACAGCTCTGCCCCGGATTCTTCTCTTAAAATACTCGACACCATACACCATCAGGGTATTCGTCTAGCTCTTGGAGCATTTAAAAGCTCCCCTATTAAGAGTATACTGTCTGAGGCCGGTGAACCTCCTCTATCCCTCCGTCGGGAGATTCTGGCTTTCAACTATTTACTTAACACGCAAAGAGATCCGAGACATCTGAACTACTCGATATTAAAAGACTTTAGATATATGGAATTATACAGGTCAAAATTTCACATGGAAAAACCTCTGAGAATAAGAGGAAAACTTTTACTGGAGAAATATAATATTAACATGAAATCGCTGGACAACAATATTCTCCCCACCCCTCTTCTCCCTGCTCCTTGGACTTCCCATATCCCTCCTGTTCATTACGATCTGCGGAAGTTTAATAAGGAAAAGGACTGCCACTCACAAATTAATATTGAGTTCAGAGATCTAACAAATAAATTTCCTAATTATGACCAAATTTATACTGATGCCTCCAAAAACAATAACAATGTTTCTGCTGCTTTCTGTTCGCGGACCGCTAAGTTCTGTACCCAGTTGAACCCATTACTCTCTATCTGCAACGCCGAGCTCTCTGCTATTCTCTACGCCATATACTTCATTCTCGCCAACTGCACAGCTAAAGCTCTAAATACATATATAATATGTACTGACTCGCTCAGTGCACTTCAAATCTTACAAGATGTTTACTCTTACAATCCGCTTGCCTCAGAAATAAGAAAAATGCTGCATGATAATAAAAATAAACTAGAGCTTCAATTTATCTGGGTTCCATCCCATATTGGAATTACGGGTAATGAAGAAGCTGACTGCCTCGCGAAACAAGCGCTCACTGAATTATCGCCTGTTATTCAGAATGTTACAATTAATGATTTAAAAATATACATTAAGAAAAAAATCAAAGAAACATGGAATTCTGAGTGGCAGTTACTTACTGGTAATAAATTAAGATCAATAAAAAATGAAAATAAGCCCTGGTTTCCTCCAGCTATAATACCCAGAAAAACACAGGTATCAATAACCCGTCTTCGAATTGGACATACAAACTTTTCGCATGTCCATTTAATGAAGAGGCAGGAACCCCCTATATGTAATATCTGTCAATGTCATCTAACAGTGAAACACGTTCTTCAAGACTGTCCCCAGTATGCACCCTTCAGAGATCCTGATGACTTATGGTTATGCCTTGCTGGTAATAATTTGAATCCTGTAATTAAATTCTTAGATTTGTCAAAACTTAAGATTTAAATAAAACAAAATAAGAGTGTATATAACAATATATAGGTTGTTGGCACACTTTAATAAATGTTAATAAAAAAAAAAAAAAAAAAAAAAAATATAGGAAGAGAAAACACTATTGTTGTTCTCTCCCTGCAACGGAAATTGCTGAAGTTTACTCACTTTTCCGGTAGATCGCGGATGCAGTATCAGAGCACTTTTCCATCGCAGAACTCGAAAGCGTGTTTCCTAGCGTCGAATTTCTCCGCGGGAAAAACTTCGCGATTTACAATAGATAGGTAACTAGGTACTAACAGGTAATTTATTTGACTTCCGCGGGGACAAATATTGTGACAGAAACAATAATGATTGCATCACTGGTTACTTTCTTTTAACAATATCTTTAATAATTTACGTGGATTTAATAATAATAAAAATACTCTTTAGTGGAAGGTAACCACCCGGAGAGGTTAATGCTCAAAGAATTTTCTACCACCTAACCCTCAGAGTCTTATTATTAAGTGGTCACAAACTCAAATTAATAAGGCAAAATTCATGCACAGGGTAGGATTCGAACCAACGGATCCCTACGCTACTTAGATTACTAGACTAGCGCTTTAAAAGCTTGACTACCAGTGCACAGGTATATTATATCTTAGGTATTATATTAAGGGTCGATATTGTTCAACCTCATGGTCGAGGTTGGTTGGGTGTAGCACATTTTTTTACGTCTGGGTGCCCTTCTTAACACCAACAATTCTCTTTGCTTATCACCTTCTGATCAGGACGGGGGTTTTACCCTCCATTCGCTGGGAATCGTACCAGCTACCCACATTATTATTATTATACAACGCTTTATTAGGTATAAATGGACATTATGTACATACAAATAATTAATTTAACAATGAAAAAAATGGAAACAATATATAAAATGAACATGAAAAGGAATAGAAAATATATAAAAACATAAGTCCTAACTAAAGGGCGGGGTTATTGCCTAGGGCAATCTCTTCCACCCAACATTAACCGAGGACCACGGGCGGTGGTCATCTACAGGGTGTCCCACCAAACTTGGACACCTCAAATTACTCGGCCCCTGAAAGAGTTTTTGAAAAATAAAAAATTCTAGGATACATGGTCTAATTATGCGGTTTCAGTCATGAATTTTTTTTTATACAGGGTGGTTCAAAAGTCAGAAATTGATGTGTCAACTTTCAATTTTTAAATGGATCGACCTGAATTTTATTTGATAATTTTACTTCTAAATGGTTCCTGAGTACTTTTTTAAACAAAAATTTTACATAAAGGGTGGTTTTTTTTCGACCAATTTTTTTTCTAAATCTCGAATAACTCAAGTTTGTTTAATTTTTTCGATAACAAGAATAGAAAGTGTTTGTGTAATGAAAACACGCACTTTCAATTGGCATCAATTTTTTTTTAAACAGGGTGGTTCACAAGTGAAATAATGATTTGATTTTTTTAAAACTGAGTTTTTTTAATTTTTTATTTGGGATTAATGATTCTAACCTAATTTTACACATTTTTTGTTAGTCATATCGAAAAACAAAACTAAAGTGTTGTACAGGGTGAGACATAATTTTTTTGTGACACCCTGTATATGGGCAGTCAAAGAGACGTAAAATTAAATATAAAAACTAAATGTGCCAGAAAAACTTTGATTTTTAATGATATCAAAAAATTATGGTGTTTTAACTAATATTGTCGCATGGACCACCCTGTAGATATTCTCTTAAACTATCATGTGGGTACTCGAGGTTGTATAAATTTCAACGAAGACTTCGAATCGTGGAGAAAAACAAGTAAAAAACACGAATTTTGAAGCCATTTTCAATTTGGTGTACACACTGAATGATTTTAAAACTAGAAATAAAAAGTAGGTAGGTGTAGACACAAAATTGAAAATGGATTTTTGAATTCATTTTTTTCTTTCAGATTTGGACTCCTCGTTGAATTTTAGACAATTTTGACTACCCATATGATGTTTTAAGAAAATATCTACAGGGTGGTCCATGTGACAATATTAGTTAAAACACCATAACTTTTTGATATCATTAAAAATCGAAGTTTTTCTTGCACATTTAGTCTTTCTATTTAAATTTATGTCTCATTGACTGCCCATATACAGGGTGTTACAAAAAAATTATGTCTCACCCTGTACAACACTTTAGTTTTGTTTATCGATATGACTATCAAAAAATGTGTAAAATTAGGTTAGAATTATTAATCCCAAATAAAAAATTAAAAAAACTCAGTTTTAAAAAAAATCAAGTCATTATTTCACTTGTGAACCACCCTGTATAAAAAAAAATTGATGCCAATTGAAAGTGCGTGTTTTCATTACACAAACACTTTCTATTCTTGTTATCGAAAAAATTAAACAAACTTGAGTTATTCGAGATTTAGAAAAAAAATTGGTCAAAAAAAAAACCACCCTGTATGTAAAATTTTTGTTTAAAAAAGTACTCAGAAACCATTTAGAAGTAAAATTATCAAATAAAATTCAGGTCGATCCATTTAAAAATCGAAAGTTGACAGCTCAATTTCTGACTTTTGAACCACCCTGTATAAAAAAAATTTCATGACTGAAACCGCATAATTAGACCATGTACCCTAGGATTTTTTATTTTTCAAAAACTCTTTCAGGGGCCGAGTAATTTGAGGTGTCCAAGTTTGGTGGGACACCCTGTATATTAATTGTTCCAACAAAAAAAAGCAAATGTCGGGACTCGAACCCCGGACTCACCCGCTGGGACACGTGCTGCGCGTTCTCCTGGAAGTTCATGATAGCCTCGCTGATCTTGATGTTGATGGGCTCCACCACCATCTCTATGTTGAAGGGCCCCAGCAGCCGCTCCGCTATCTTCTCGGTGGCGTCTGGAGGGAGGAGAAAAAGTTTCATTAGTTTCTTTAAAAAAAAAAAAAAAAAGATGACTCAGTAATCTATACTTATAAAAGAGAGTTTCACTCACTGACTGACTGATTCATCACTGTTTCTCCGAACTGGTAAGTCCTAGGAAGCTGAAATTTGGTAGGTAGCTTTGTCTTATAGTCTAGATGTGCAATAAGACAGGATTTTTTTCGAAATTCCTACTACAACACCTGCCATTGGCGAAAAAGGATTTTTTGCTTATGCCTCGGCCCGCAAAGCGGGCGACAGCCCCCTAGTTCAGTATAAACAGAAAAGTGGAAGGTTGTGTTAGATGTACATGGGAGGTTGTATTACATGTAGGGCTAGAGAAGTTTCACATCTGTTTCAAGCTAACTTAGCTAACTTGCACTCATCAGCAGGTAATAGTTCTGAATATCCATGCCATCAACAAGCTCCTCTAAACACCGAGCAATTAAAAACTTTTTTATTTTCCTTATCCTATAATATTAGTAAAAAGAGAAACGTGAGTATTTAATTACTAACAGTGAAGTAGATCTCGATTAACTATTTTTGTTGGTGAACGAAACTTTTTAAATTCTTGAAAGATGGGATCATTTACAATTACAATATTCGTAAACATCTCTACCTCAATACTTTTTTTTTCTTCGCAAATTAACAGGGCTATACCCCATTTTTACCTATATAATAACATTAATTACCTCAATATAAGCAATACTTTTACCATCAAAGAACATTGCCGCCTGATACTGCGACCCTGCCAGATTTACAGTACCTGATAAATGTCAAGCGATAAGACCGCGTGATATTAAATGTGTAAATATTGTATTGCGGAGCTAACGACCTGCCTTAGCAGAGTTAAAACGCCTAAAAGAAAAAAAATATTGTATTGCTCTCTGTTTTTGCCATAATCGAACGATAAACTGATGGGTTCATAGACATGTAATGTCAAGAGGTTATCTGTTTTTTTTTCCAATAGGGTTTTTACACTTCCAAGTAAGATCCTCTTATCAGTGGTCTTTGCTATTCTCATGTTTATTGCATATTATCTACACTAGTCGAGATCTATTTCGCTACAGGAGTTTGCTGTAAACATCAAAGTCATCAATACATTGACATGCTTGACCTACCCATGTTTTAATCAATTGAGAGGCGCTAAGAGAGATATGGTACAAGTAATGTTTTACAAACTGGTCTAATTAAAAAGCAATAGGAGATAGCGTGGGTTTCTATTCTCTTTGTACAGTTCCACCACTCATTAATTAACACGTTTATCGGCGCAATATTTTATATGACATATTGTTCTGTGCCAAACTTGTTCAGCCAAAATTGACATGCTTTTACAAATTGACAAGTAGCTGTGTTCAAAGACAATCATAATTCCATAAGAAATACATTGAAATAAAAGCCCTATAGAGGTTTAGTGTATAGAAACTCTTCACATTTTTCAAAACCCCCAGGGGGGTTTACAGTACCAGTCAATAAAATAGTCCCAGGTGGGTTTTCGGTACCAGCACTATTTCTAAAAAAGACCCCATTTGGGTTTACGGCGCTGAACGTGTTAATGACCAGCAATTATGACATTTCAAGGAGTCAATTGCAGACTTAAAATATGAACTATTTGAACAATTATTTCCTTTTGTAGACCAACAATTTTTATTAGTTAAGATCAGGTAATGAAAATAATATTGAGACATTATGTAATTCAATTGGTCGAATGACATCGAGAGAATTCATATTTTTATGATATAACTCGAATTTTGTTTTTATTTTTACTATTTTGTCTTTCCTAGTTAATCAATACTGTTTTTGTCTGTTTTTATTTTAAGTATATACATATTAATACACGACTCCACTAGGTGTAACTCTTATGAAAACTGGAAGAAAATTAACGAATGTTAAAATACCTACTGCATAATATAATATAATATGAAGTAACCAAATCTAGTTCCAATGGGTAATCAAATCAGGTTCTCCCAGAATATCTGGGTCTAGTATATTACAAACCAGAAGGAAAATTCCTAATCGGGTTTTACTACTGGACTTACACGAGTATCTACACGGAATTCTAGTTTCTTTTCAAACACATGCCCGATATAAAATTGTAAAATTTATAATAAAATAATAAATAAATAGAGCTGTAACACTTGACTACCAGTGCACTCACTTACAATGTAAAATAATAATATCATCGCCTTTTTTATACTGTCCGATTAGGACTATTAGGTCCCATTATTCCAGCAGTAGGCCCAAGACGTATTATTATTATTAGGTAACTTAATTATTATATTAAGTCGGTGAGTGAAAATTTAAAGAATCCTAGTTTTAAATAAAACATTACATATACCTACCCAAGATTACTTTGGATTCTAATATGAACTTAATAACAAATAATACGTATTCTTAAGTGGTAAAAATCCCAAATGGGAGAATAACTTGTCATGTCCCGGCTAGGTTTCGAACCCGCGACTTTGGAGTCACTAGATTCACAGAGTGCTGCCCTTACTACTGAGCTACCGGGACAGACGAAATCTGCTGTTGTTGTTGTTGTTGTAGCCAGCTTGGCTATAGCTGGAGAGTTGAGTGATGGTCTCCAGCCAACTTTATTTCAAAGTTGGCTCGTCCTGAACCACATATTTCTATGTGCGATCAACCATCATGAGGACATAGACTTTTCTTTATAAGCCATTAAACCCTAAGGGAACTGCAAGCTAGCCTGGCTTGTAAGGGTTGGCTAGTCTGTTCTCTGTTTATAGTCCTCTGGCGAGACACTGGTCTTCTCCCTGTTTAATGTCCTCCAGCCAGACTTACGAAATGTGCTCATCGGACTCACCCTCACAATATTATTATTATTACTCACCCACGAACACATTCCACTCGTGGTCCAGCTCAGACTGGAAGGCGACACACCCCTTCATCACGTTGGCACAGTAGTTGTAGCAGGGCTTCAGGCTCTGGTAGCCCTGGCACAGCGGGCACCCCGCCATGCGGGTCATGCTGCGGGCGCACTCCAGGCTGATGGGCATCTGTGGGCGGGGCGGACATTATTATTATTATAGAAAGCTTTATTAGGTAAAACAAAAAATATATACAGAAGAATACAATGAAATAAAGAAAAATAAAAAGATTAGGCAAATATACAAGAAAAAAAAGAGAATGAAGTTAATGTCCTACCTAAAGGGCGGGGTTATTGTCCATGGCAATCTCTTCCACCCAACCCTATAATACATTAGTGATATTTCTTAGAAGCTTTTATCATTAGCTTAGGAAATGAACCTTCGTAAAAATCCAAAATTGTTAATAAATAAATAAAATGATAAAAAAAATGATGTACAATAGCTTAAGAAATGAAGCTTCGTAAAAATCCAAAGTTGTTAATAAATAAATAAAATGTTTGAAATGTTAAAAAAAAATATGATATGTACAAAGAATTTGTACAGCTACTTTGTTGAAAACAACCAGGCAAAGTGAAAGAACAAAAAGAAGATAAATAAGCCAAATATTGGAATTGGACACAGAAAAGTTCGTAAAAATAAATGAGCGTGTCTCATCACTTGTAAGGAATTCGTGAGTAAAATTACACCGCAAACACCAGGATTAGAAACCGCTGTCTTGAGAAAACCGACGAAAATTTATCAGATATCAACGAAAAAAGATGTGAAGTAACAATTAAATTCCTCTATTGATGGTGTGAGTGTGTGGGAGTAACACAGCCAGACTGTGAAAGTAAAGACATTATTTAGTCTCATGTTTGCAGGATGAAAATTAAACAGGGTATCGTATTATATTATTATCTCCCCCCCAGGGGGAAGGGGGAGGAGATAATGTGGTATTGTAGATAATAATATAATTTAAAAAAATCATCATCGCCAGGATTCGAACCCACGGACTAGAGCCCAACCCTCTCACTACCAGCTCAGGAGACGAGTGGCCTAGACCACTCGACCACGAGGGCATGACTCGCCAGTGGGTATCATTACGCATTTGTCATGGATTATCATGGACCCAAATTAGTGTCCATTACGAGACTGGACTCCGGAGTCCGTGCATTCATTTTCCGTGATTCTGTCTGAAGTTCCGTGTTTATTTAATCCGCTAGCGAGCGAGATTAGTCGTGTCCCACACTTGAAAACAAATCTATACAGGGTGTCAGACGCGGCCGGTGCTAAGGAGCTGCGGAACTGCAGCACCCCCAGACACAAAAGAAAACGAGAAGATTTTCTCAAGTCGTAGATCGTACAAAGTAAAAATTATCATTAATTTCTAGAATAATTAATGCATAATTATTATGATTGGCATTGTACACAAACTCAAAATCTTTATAGATACTGAAAGAGCGACTCTATAAAGCCCATTTAGTCCGGTTTATGTGGCAGCACCCCCAAACCATTTCCCCACTCGCCGTGCCTGCAGGGTGTACAAATTCTTTTTGTAACATCGCTTTCAACTATGTTCATATAACGACGGGGTGTCTACCTTCCATCCGCTGGAAACTCACAAACCACCAACTCAATTTATTCTCACTTAGCCTGAGAGGGGCCGGGAATAGTCAGCATCTTTAGGGTTCCAATTTGAATGGTCACCCATCTAAGTCTTAACCTCGCTGGACGTTACTTAACTTCAGTGACTGAACAAGTGTATTGAACGTACCATCGACGCCTGGCTACAAAAGAGTTTTAACTCTCCGATCTCTTAGAACTGAGACAGCAGCTTGACTTGGCATCACAATTTGAGTAGCAAGCTTGTCAGTTTCTTGCGAATGGAGGGTAAAACCTCCGTCGTGATATGACCATATGGTTGAAATAAGGCGCCGGACTTGTAACTTGGAGGTCGGTGGTTCAAGTCCAGGTTTCAGCGTAGATTTAGTAAAGCGAGTTGAGTAGGTGTGATATCACTAAAGTGATTGACACAAATAATATGATAACTTTTTTAACCATATGGTTGAAAGCGACGTTAAAACTAATATAATATAATATAATAATAATGCTTTTTCTTTGTGTTATTATGTCACAATTTTAATGGGTAGCGCAGAATCATAGGACTTTACCACTTTAATTTACAATATCTTGTACATATTATTTTTTTGCCTAAGATTCTGCCACTGGTCGCTGCTTCACATTAAAGCAGCTACTCATTTTTCCTCACGAGGTAAGAGTGGACCCCGAACAGCCAAGTACAGAGCAGAAAAATCCTCCCCGCTGGGAATCGAACCCAGGTCACCATGTGTGCAATGCCTAGCGCGCTAACTCGCTCTGCCACAGTGACTACTAATATAAAAAAAATTCCTGCCCCGCTGGGAATCGAACCCAGGTCACCATGCGTACAATGCCTAGCGCGCTAACTCACTCTGCCACGGTGACTACTGATATGACCATGCAGTTGAAAGCGATGTTAAATTTTTGTTTAAAAAAACGCTTGCATACGAGTCTGCAACCATTGGGACATTTTCATCTTTACTATTCAAGGTCCAAAACCCAACTGACCAAATTTCGTATTGTGCGCATGACACATACCTTCTCTCTTCTCTCCCTCTACAATTCAATACTTCGCCATTGTGCGCATGACACACACTTTCCCTCTTCTCTCCCTTTACAATTCAATATTTCGTTACATAATATCGTTACATAATTTCGTTACATAATTTCGTCACATAATTTTGGTTATGTGCCAGAGCAAAGACATGAAAATGTCAAAATGTTGTTCAACTGGTTGATTCACCACCCCGTACACAATCCTCAGAGCTATTACAGATGGACATTAGACGTCTCATATTCGCCATAGTCCATTGGGCGGCCGAGTGTGATAAATACGCTATGTCGGATAGCATGCATATTAAATAGTCGGTGGGATTCAGGCCTGGTGAGCTGCAGTGGCGGAGCCCGGTAAGCAGGAGGGTGGGGGTTCGAGTCTGTACTATTATCATGGAATTTGAACGGTTTATATAAAAAAAAGTTATCATATTTTTTTTAATCACTTTCGTGATATCACAATTACTCAAACCACACTTTACTAAATCTACGCTGAAACCGGGACTTGAACCACCGACCTCTAGGTTACAAGTCCGCCGCCTTATCGATCAAGCTACTGAGGTCGGTTGAACGGTTTATAATAATAATAACATAATAAATCATTTGTTTTATTTTTCATATTTTTTTTTTTTTTTTTTTTTTTTTTTTTTTTTTTTACAGAGGACCCAATAATAATAATAATAATACAATAAATCATTTGTTTTATTTTTCATTTTTAATTTTTTTTTTTTTTTTTATACAGAGGACTCATATTAAACCATTTTTATGTGGCTTCTAAGATGATAATTTATATGGATAATTTAGAGATAGCGCATGAAAAATTTATGCTTCAATTGCCATGGGCAATAATCACGAACTGTTTACATTTATTGTAATGTCTTACTTTGGTGTCAAATAAAGAGTCTTATTATTATTATTCAAATTATATCCAGAGGTTCCTTCGAAACCCCGCCAGTATATGATAAGCTTACAGCGGGAATAATGGGACTTTTTATTATTACATTTTTTATAAAAAAAAATGATAGCCAACTTTAACTTTGATGATTAGTGGAGTGGGAAGAAATTTTTTTCTTGAAATTTTCTATTTAAAAATAGCCAAATTTCAAGAATAAATTCTTCACCATTACATAATCATCAAGTTAAATTTTGGCTATCTTTTTTTTTATAAAAAGTAATAATAAAAAGCCCCATTATTCCGCTGAAAAGGTTATCATATATGGGGGGGTTTTCAAAGGAAACCCTTGGATATAATTTGAATAAAAATAATAAGATTTTTTATTTGACACCAAGTAAGACATTCAAAAATGTAAACATTTTCGTGATTTTGCCCCAGGGGCAATTGAAGAAAAATTTTTTCATGGTTTCTAAATATCCTTTTAAATTATCTCTTGAACCCAAAAATAAAAAATGGTTTTAATATGAGTCCTCGGGTATAAACAAAAAAAAAAAATTTAAAAATAAAAAATTTAAACAATGATTTATTGTATTTTTATTATATTATGGGTCCTCTGTAAAAAAAAAAAAAAAAAAAAAAAAAAAAAAAAAATATGAAAATAAAACAAAATGTTTAAATTTGTTTTATTTTTTATAAACGTTCCCCCCCATTTAGGCTTGATTCGATAAGGCGGCGGACTTGTAACTAGAGGTCGGGGGTTTTCCCAAGTCCCGGTTTTCAGCGTAGATTTAGTAAAGTGTGGGTTTTTGGGAATTGTGATTAAAAGAAAGGGGATTAAAAAATATGATAATTTTTTTTATATAAAAACCTTCAAATTCCATGTAATGTACGACTCGAAACCCCCCACCCTCCTGCTTACCGGGCTCCCCCATGCAGCTCCCAAGGCCTGAATCCACCGACTATTAAAATGATTATCCGACATAGGTATTTATCACACCCCGGGGGCCCAATGGACTATGGCGAATATGAGAGTCTAATGTCCCTCTGTAATAGCTCTGGGATTGGTACGGGGGGGTGGTGAATCAACCAGTTGAACAACATTTTTGCCATTTTATGTCTTTTCTCTGGAATAACCAAAATTTGTGACGAAATTTTGTAACGAAATTAGTAAAAGAATTTTTGTAAGAAATATTGAATTGTAAAGGGGGAGAGAGGGAAAAGGTGGTCATGCGCACAATGGCGAAGTATTTAATTTAGAGGGAGGAAGAGAGAGGTTTGTGTCATGCGGACAATACGAAATTTGGTAGTTGGGTTTTGGACCTTTATGTAAAAATGAAAAAGTCCCCAAAGGGGCAGACTCGTATGCAAGCGTTTTTTTTTTTAAAAAAAAAATTTAAAATCGCTTTCAATGCAGGTCATATCAGTAGTCACCGTGGCAGAGTGAGTTAGCGCGTAGGCATTGTACGCATTTGGGGACTGGGTTCATTTTCCCCGCGGGGCAGGAATTTTTTTTATTTAGTTGTCATGTGGCAGAGGAGTTAGCGCGTAGGCATTGCACCCATGGTGACTGGGTTCGTTCCCAGGGGGAGGATTTTTCTGCTTTTACTTGGCTGTTCGGGGTCCACTCTTACCTCGTGAGGAAAAAAATGAGTAGCGTTTAATGGGGAAGCAGCGACCAGGGCGAATCTTTGGGGCAAAAAAATAATATGTACAGATATTGTAAATTAAAGGGGTTTTTAAATCCTATGATTTGCGCTACCCATTAAAATTGTGACATAATAAACACAAAGAAAAAGCATTATTATTATATTATTTTTATTAGTTTTAATCGCTTTCAACCATATGGTTAAAAAAAAGTTATCATATTTTTGGGGTCAATCACTTTGTGATATCACACCTACTCAAAACCGCTTTATTAAATCTACGCTGAAACCGGACTTGAACCACCGACTCCCAAGTTCAAGTCCGGCGCCTTTTTCAACCATATGGTAATCAGCGGAGGTTTTACCCCCATTCGAAAGAAACTGACAAGCTTGCATCAAATTGTGAGCCAAGTCAAGTGCTGTCCAGTTCTAAGAGATCGGAGAGTTAAAACTTTTTTGTAGCCAGGCTTTCGATGGGTCGTTAAATACACTTGTTCAGTCATGAATTTTAAGAAAACGCCGCGGGGTTTTGGGACTTGAGGGGTGACCATTCAATTGGAACCCTAAAGTGCGACTTTTTCCCGGCCCCCTTCAGGTAGTGGAATAAATTGAGTTGGTGGTTTGTGAGTTTCCAGGGAGGGAAAGGTAGACACCCGTTTTTTTTTGAACATAGTTAAAAACGATGTTAAAAAAGAATTGCCCCCTGAGGACGGCGGGGGGGGAAAAATGGTTTGGGGGTGTCCCCAATAAACGGAAAAATGGGCTTTATAGAGCGCTCTTTCAGTATTATAAAGTTTTTATTTTGGGTTTCAATGCCAAAAAAATTTAGCATTAATTATTCTAGAAATTAATGATAATTTTTATTTTGGTACGTTACGACTTGAGAAAATCTTCGTTTTCTTTTTGTGTCTGGGGGTGCTGCAGTTCCGCAGCTCCTTAGCCGGCCGGTCTGAAACCCGGGATGATTTGTTTTCAAGTGGGGGGCCCGACTAATCTGCTCGCTAGCGGATTAAATAAACCGGAACTTAGACAAAAATCACGGAAAATGTTTGCACGGACTCCGGAGTCCGTCTCTTTAATGGACACAAATTTTGGGTTTCCAGTAATCCTTGAAAATGCGAATGATCCCCAATGGCGGTCATGCCCTCGTGGTCGAGTGGTTGGGGCCACTTTCCTGAGCTGGTGTGAGAGGGTTGGGCTCTAGTCGTGGGTTCGAATCCGGGCGAGATGTTTTTTTTTTAAATTATATTTTTATCTACAATACCATTATTCCCCCCCCTTCCCCTGGGGGGGAGTTTAAAAATAAATACGTACCCTTTTTTAATTTTCATCCTGCAAAAGGGGGACTAAAATAATGTCTTTACTTTCACAGTTGGTTGTTATCCCACACACTCACACCCCAATAGAGGAATTTAATTGTTACTTCACATTTTTTTTTGTTGATATCTGTAAATTTTCGTGGGTTTTTCAAAAGACAGCGGTTTTCTATCCTGGGTTTGGGGTTTTGTAATTTTACTCACGAATTCCTTACAGTGATGAGAACGCCATTTTTTTTTTTACAAAACTTTTTTCGTGTCCAATTCCAATTTTGGGGTTATTATCTTCTTTTTTTTTTTTTCATTTTGCCTGGTTGTTTTAACAAAGTAGCTTACAAATTTTTTGTACTATCATTTTTTTTTTTAATTTTTCAAACATTTATTTATTTATTAACAATTGGATTTTTACGAAGCTTCTTTTTAAGCTATTGTAATCTTTTTTTTTTATCATTTTATTTATTTATTAACAATTTTGGTTTTTACAAAGGTTCATTTAAGCTAATGAAAAAAAGTTCAAAGAAATACATAATTTTATTATGGGTTGGGGGTGGAAGAGTTGCCCCTGGACAATAACCCCCCCCCCTTTGGGGGACATTAACTTCATTCTCTTTTTTTTTCTTGTATATTTGCCTAATTTTTTATTTTTTTTTTCTTGTATTTTTCTGTTTATATTTTTTTTTTTACCAAAAAAGTTTTTTAAATAATAAAAATGTCCCCCCCCGCCCACAGATGCCCTTTAGCCTGGAGTGCGCCCCCACTGACCCGCATGGCGGGGTGCCCCCGTGCCCGGGGTACCGAGCCTGAAGCCCTGCTAAACTATGGCCAACGTGATGAAGGGGGGGTTTTGCCTTCCAGTTGAGCTGGCCAGAGTGGAATGGTTCGTGGGTGAGTAATTAATAATATTGTGAGGGGAGTCCCATGGCACATTCGTAAGTCGGCTGGGGACATTAAACAGGGAGAAGGGCCCGTGTCTCGCCCGAGGACTATAAAAAAGAACAGTAGCCCCAACCCCTTTCAAGCCCCGGTAGCTTGCAGTTCCCTTAGGGTTTAATGGTTATAAAAAAAAGTTTTGTCCTCATGATGGTTGATCGCACATAGAAATAGGGTTCAGGACGAGCCAACTTTGAAATAAAGTTTGGTGGAGACCATCACTAACTCTCCAGCTTTACCAAGTGGCTACAAAACAACAACAACGCAGTTTCGTCTGTCCCGGTACTCGTAGTAAGGGCGCACTTGTGAAACTAGTGACTCCCAAAATCGCGGGTTCGAAAAAATAGCCGGGGGCATGACAAGTTATTCTCCCATTTGGATTTTTTTTTTTCCCCTTTAAAAATAAGTATTATTTGTTATTAAGTTTATATTAGAACCAAGTAATCTTGGGTAGGTATATGTAATGTTTTATTTAAAAACTAGGGTTTTTTAAATTTTTATCACCCCTTAATTAATAATTAAGTTACCTAATAAAAAAATACGTTTGGGTATGCTGGAAAATGGGCCTAATAGTCCTAATGGAAGTATAAAAAAAAGGCGAGATTTTATTATTTTTTTCATTGTAAGTGAGTGCATGGTAGTCAAGTGTTTCAGCTCTATTTTTTTTTAAAAATTTTTTTTATAAATTTTACAATTTTATATTTGGCAGTGTTTGAAAAGAAAATAGAATTCCCTGTAAGATCTGGGTAAGTCCAGTAGTAAAAACCCCATAGGAATTTTTTTGGTTTGTAATATATAGACCCCGATATTTGGGAGAACCCGATTTGATTTCCCTTGGAACTAGATTTTGGGTTACTTCTATTATTTTATTTGCAAATGGGGATTTTAAAATTCGTTTAATTTTTCCCGTTTTATAAAGGTTACACCCAGTGGGGGTCGTGTATTAAAAGTATATTTAAAATAAAAAAACAGACAAAAAACAGTATTATTAATAGGAAAAACAAAATAGTAAAAAAAAAAAAAAATTCGAGTTATATATAAAAATTTTGAATTTTCTCGAGTCATTCGACCAATTTTAATTCATAAATTTTCTCAATATTATTTTTCATTACCTGATTTAATAATAAAAATTGTTGGTTACAAAAGGAAATAATTGTTCAAAAAGTTATATTTTAAATCTGCAATTGACTCCTTGAAAGTTAATTGCTGGTCTTTAAAACCCTTCGCGCCGTAAACCCCCAAAAGGGGTCTTTTTTAGAAAAAGTGCTGGGACCCAAAACCCCCCTGGGACTATTTTATTGATGGTATGTAAACCCCCCCTGGGGGTTTGAAAAATGTGAAGAGTTCTATACATAAACCCCTATAGGGCTTTTTTTTCAAGTATTTTTATGGAATTTGATTGTCTTTGAAAACCCGCTATTGTCAATTTTTAAAAGCATGTCAATTTTGGGGTTTTAACAAGTTTGGCACAGACAATATGTCATATAAATATTGCGCCCTTTAAAAGTGTTAATTAATGAGTGGTGGAACGTACAAGAGAAAAGAAACCCAGCTATTCCTATTCTTTTTTTTTAGACCAGTTTGTAAAAAATTACTTGTACCATATCTCTCTTAGCGCCCCCTTTTAATTTATTTAAAAATGGGGAGGTCAAGCTGTAAGTTTGATGATTTTGTTTACAGCAAACTCCTGTAGGAAATAGATCTCGACTGGTAGATAAATGCAAAAACATGGAATAGCAAAGCCCCTGTAAGAGGATCTTACTTGGAATGTAAAAACCCTATTGGAAAAAAAAAAAAGATAACCTTTTGAATTACTGTCTATGAACCCATAGTTTTTCGTTCGATTAGGGAAAAAAAAAAAAACAGGAGCAATCAATTTTTTTTTCTTTTGGGCGTTTTAATCTGTAAGGCAGGTCTTTAAATCCGCAATAAAATATTTACACATTTAATATAGCGGTTTATCGTTGACATTTATCATTTTAGTAAATCCGGGGCGGTCGCAGATCAGGCGGAAATGTTTTTGATGGAAAAAGTATTGTTATTTGAGGAAATTTAAGTTATTATATAGGTAAAAAATGGGGTATGCCCTTTTAAAATTTGCAAAGAAAAAAAAAGTTTGAGGTAGAAGATGTTTACGAATATTGTAATTGTAAATGATCCCATCTTTCAAGTTTTAAAAAGTTTGTTCACAACAAAATAGTTAATCGAGATCTCTTATGTTGAAATTTAAAAATACTCACGTTTCTCTTTTTATTTAATATTAGGTAAGGAAAATAAAAAAGTTTTTTTTGCTCGGTGTTTAGGGGAGCTTGTTGATGGCTGGATATTCGAACTATTACCTGTGATGGTGAAAGTTAGTAATTTAGCTTGAAAAGTGTGAAACTTTCTCCCCTACTGTATAAAAACCTCCATGTAATCTAAACACCTTCCCATTTTTGTTTTACTGAATAGGGGGCTGTCCCCGCTTTGCGGGCCGAGGGATAAGCAAAAATCCTTTTTCGCCAGGCAGGTGTTGTGGGAATTTCGAAAAAAATCTGTCTTATTGCAATTAAAATAAAAGACAAATTTTACCTACCAAAATTTTAGCTTCCTTGGGGACTTACCAGTTCGGAGAAACAGTGATGAATAGTAGTCAGGAGTGAAACTTCTTTTAAAAGTATAGTTTACTGGTATCTTTTTTTTTTTTTTTTTTAAAGAAATAATGAAACTTTTTCTCCCCTCCGACGCCCCCGAGAAGATTAGCGGAGCGGTGCGGGGGCCTTCAAAAGGATGGTGGTGGGCCCATCAACATCAAGACAGCAGGCTATCATGAATTTCCCAGGAGAACGCCCCCAGCACGGTCAGCGGGTGGTCCGGGGTTGAGTCCCACATTTGCTTTTTTTTGTTGGAACAATTTTAAAATCAGGGGTCCCAAAAAATTGGACACCTCAAATTCTCGCCCCTGAAAGAGTTTTTGAAAAAAAAAAAATTCCTTTGGGTAAGGGTCTAATTAGCGGTTTCAGCTGAAATTTTTTTTATAAGGGTGGTTAAAAAGTAAAAATTGGGAGCTGTAAACTTTCGATTTTTAAAGGGATCGACCTGAATTTTTATTTGATAATTTTACTTCTAAAGGTTTTTGGTACTTTTTTTAAAAAAAATTTACATAAGGGTGGTTTTTTTTTGACAATTTTTTTTTTTAAATCTCGAAAAATCAAGTTTGTTTTAATTTTTTTCGTAACAAGAAAAGAAAGTGTTTGGTATGAAAAAAACGCACTTTTCAATTGGCATCAAATTTTTTTTTTTTTAACGGGGGTTACAAGTGAAATTTTGACTTGATTTTTTTTAAAACTGAGTTTTTTTTTAATTTTTTATTTGGATTAATAATTTAACCCAATTTTTCAATTTTTTGGGTGTCTATCGATAAACAAAAAATAAAATGTTGTAAGGGTGAGAATAATTTTTTTTTGTAACCCTTATAGGGGGAGTCAATGAGACATAAATTTAAATTTGAAAGATAAATGTGCAAGAAAAACTTCGATTTTTAATGATATCAAAAGTTATGGTGTTTTAATTAATTTGTCACATGGACCCCCCTGTAGATATTTTTTAAAAAATCATATGGGAGTAAAATTGTCAAAAATTCAACGAGGGCCCAAATTGAAAGAAAAAAGGGAATTAAAAAAATCCTTTTCTTTTTTGTGTCTACACCTACCTATTTTTATTTCTAGTTTTAAAATCTTTTCAGTGTGTACACCAAATTTAAAAATGGCTTCAAAATTCGGGGGTTTTTTATTGTTTTTTCCCGATTCGAAGTCTTCTTTTTTGAAATTTTAACCCCTCGAGTCCCACATGATAGTTTAAGAGAATTCTACGGGGTTTGGTTCCTGCGAAATATTAGAAAAAAAAAACCCCATAATTTTTGTTCATTAAAAATCAAAGTTTTTCTGGAATTTAGTTTTATATTTAATTTTACGTCTCTTTGATGCCAATAAGGGGGTGTCCAAAAAAATTTTGTTCCCCTGTAAACACTTTAGTTTTGTTTTTCGATAGCTAAAAAAAAAAATGTGAAAAAAATTTGGTTGAATCATTAACCCCAAAATAAAAATTAAA
This sequence comes from Bactericera cockerelli, assembly GCA_024516035.1. Lineage (NCBI taxonomy): Eukaryota > Metazoa > Arthropoda > Insecta > Hemiptera > Triozidae > Bactericera > Bactericera cockerelli. The sequence goes on from JAMCCL010000493.1 coordinate 24,631, forward strand.
AAAAAACTCAGTTTTAAAAAAATCAAATCATTTTTTCCCCTTGTGAACACCCTGTTTAAAAAAAATTTTGCCAAATTGAAAGTGCGTGTTTTATTCACAAACACTTTCTATTTTGTTTTCAAAAAAATTAAAAAAACTTGAGTTTTCGAGATTTAGAAAAAAAATTGGGTCAAAAAAAAAACACCCTTTATGTAAAATTTTTTTTAAAAAAAAATATGGAAACCCATTTAGAAGTAAAATTATCAAAAAAAATTTTCAGGTGCCATTTAAAAATTGAATTTGGGGACCTCAATTTCTGATTTTTGAACCCCCCCTTTTAAAAAAAAAAATTCATGATGAAACCGCTAATTAGACCATGTATCCTAAATTTTTTATTTTTCAAAAACTCTTTCGGGGGGCCCGAGAAATTTGGGTGTCCAAGTTTGGGGGGGAAACACCCTGTAGATGACCACGCCGTGGCCCTCGGTTAATTTTGGGTGGAAAAGAGTTTGCCCGGGCAATAACCCCCCCCTTTAGTTAGGACTTATGTTTTTATATATTTTTTTTCCTTTTCATGTTCATTTTAATATTTTTTCCCATTTTTTTTATTGTTAAATTATTTTTGTATTTTAAAAATGTCCTTTATCCCTAAAAAAAGCGTTGTATAATAAAAATAATGTGGGTAGCTGGGTACGATTCCAGCGAATGGAGGGTTAAAACCCCGCCCCTGATCAGAAGGTGAAAAGCAAAAGAGAATTGTTGGTGTTAAGAAGGGCACCCGAGTAAAAAATGTGCTCCCCCAACCAACCTCGCCCATGAGGTTAAAACAATATCGCCCCTTAATATAATACCAAGATATAATATACGTGCACTTTTTAGCCCAAGTTTTAAAGCGTAGTTAGTAATCAAGTGCGTAGGGACCCGTTGGTTCGAATCCTACCTGTGCATGAATTTTTCCCTTTTAATTTGAGTTTGTGACCATTAATAATAAGACTCTGGGGTTAGGTGGTAGAAATTCTTTGAGCTTAACTTCCGGGTGGTTACCTTCCTAAAGAGTATTTTTATTATTTTTTAAACCACTAATTTTTAAAGATATTGTTAAAAAAGAAACCCAGTGAGCAATCATTATTGTTTTGTCACAATATTTGTCCCGCGGAATTTCAAAAAAATTACCTGTTAGTCCCTATTTTCCCTATCTATTGAAAATCGCGAAGTTTTTCCGCGGAGAAATTCGAGTAGGAAACACGTTTTTCGAGTTCTGCGATGGAAAAGTCTTCTGTTTACTGCATCCCGATCTACCGGAAAAGTGAGAAAAACTTCAGCAATTTCCGTTGCGGGGAGGAACAAAATAGTGTTTCTCTTCTTTTTTTTTTTTTTTTTTTTTTTTTTTATTAAAATTTATTAAGGTGCCAACAACCTTATATTTTATATTACACTCTTATTTTGTTTATTTAAATCTTAAGTTTTGAAATCTAAAAAATTTAATTAAGGATTCAAATTATTCCGCAGGCATAAAAATAAGTCATAGTTCTCTGGGGGTTTGCTATGGGGAAGTCTTGAAAAAACGTGTTTCACTTTTTGATAAATTTGACAGATATTAAAGGGGGGTTTTCTGCCTTTCATTAAATGGACTGCGAAAAGTTTGTATGCCCCAATTTCAAAGAGGGGTTTTATTGATACCGTGTTTTTCGGGGGTATTATAGCTGGAGGAAACAGGGCTTATTTTCTTTTTTTATTGTCTTAATTTATTACCGAAATTTAAACTCCCATAAAATTTCCCTGTTTCTTTATTTTTTTTCTTAATGTATATTTTTTAAAAAATTAAGTTTTAAAATTCTGAATAACAGGCGATAAATTGTGAGGCTTGTTTCGCGAGGCGTCAGCTTTTCATTACCGTAATTCCAATATGGGATGGAACCCAGATAAATTTTAAGCTTTAGTTATTTTTATTTCATGCAGCATTTTTTTTATTTTGAGGAGCGGATTGTAAGAGTAAAATCTTGTAAGATTTTGAAGTGATGGCGAGTCAGTACATTTATATATGATTTAGGCTTTAGTGTGCAGTGGCGAGAATGAAGTATTGGGTAGAGAATAAGAGAGCTCGGGTTGCAGATGAGAGTTGGGTTAAACTGGGTTAAGACTTAGGGGGCCCGCGAAAGAAAGCAGCAGAAACTTGTTATTTTTTTTGGGGGGCTTCGTATAAATTTGGTATAATTAGGAAAATTTATTTTTTAGATCTTGAAATAAATATTAATTTTGAGTGGCGCCCTTTTCCTTTATTAAACTTCCCCAGATCGTAATGAACAGGGGGATAGGGGAAGCCCAAGGAGCAGGGAGAAGAGGGGGGGGGGAGAATATTGTTGTCCAGCGATTTCTGTTAATTTATATTTTCCAGAAAAAGTTTCCTTTATTCGAGGTTTTTCCCATGTGAAATTTTGATGTATATTCCAATTTAAAAGTCTTTTAATTCGAGTAGTTCAGATGTCTCGGATCTCTTTGCGTGTTAAGTAAATGTTAAAGAAATCCCCCAGGAGGGATAGAGGAGGTTCACGGCCTCAGACAGTATACTTTAATGGGGAGCTTTTAAAATGCCCCAAGAGCTAGACGAATACCGATGGTGTTGGTTTTCGAGTATTTTAAAGGGGAAGAACCCGGGGCAGAGCTGTAACAATAGGGATAGTTAGTTTTGACTAATAAAAAACCCGATAGAGTTTGAGGGATTTACAATCTGCGCCCCATTTGTGTTGCAAAAAAGTTTCATGAGATTCTTCGTTTAAAAACAATCAGACTTCAGTTGGATGAGGGGGGGTTTGAAAAAGGGTTTCTTTTTCAAAGTGAAGGCCCAAAAAGTTTAAGGGGTTTCAGATAGGTCAAAGGGTGGTTAGATATTTAAATATTTGGGGTTTTTATGGGTTTTCCTTTTCCTCAAAAAAATAGGCTTGGCATTTTTTTTGGAGAAAATAAAAATCTGAAGTATTTGACCCCGTTTGTTAAATTTTTTAATGAAGATTGAACATGTCTCAATTCGCTTATAGTTGGAATCATGAAAAGTGTATAATCATCGGCATAGATGCTTTTGTTTATTTTGGGTGTATATTTTTAATTATGTCATTTATAGAAAGGAAAAATGTGCAGCTGATTGTAGGCCCTTGGCGATTCCCTTTTCCTGTTGCTTAGCTTTGGTTTGGAGCCCCCTCGAACTCGAAAATTTCGATCTTGATGTAGATTTTGAATGAAAAAAACCCTAGATGCCCTTTTAGCTTTTTTTTCTTGAAGAATTTTAAAATTCTGAAAAATCCAAGTAGTTTTTACGTGTAAATACAATCTTAAATTTTAATCCTCCTTTTTTTTTAATTTTTTTCCCCCATTCTACCTGACTTTCGTCCGGGGGGGGGGAAAAGGGGAAAAAATTTTTTTGAAATTTTTTATTTAAGAAAAATAAAATATAAATTTTTCCAAAACTTTAAATTTAAATGATTTAATTTTTTGGGTTTTAAATTTTTATGGAAAATGGTAAAGTAAAATTTTTTTTGTGGTTTACCTAAAAAATTTAATGAAAATTTTTTAAAAACAAAATTTTAGGAATTTTTTTTAAAGAAATTTATCTAAAAAGTAATTTTTTTTTAAAACGCTTTTCTTCATTTGGAGATTTTGGGACTGTTTTTCTTAAACATTTGGATATTTTTTTTTTTTAAGAAAAAAGTCCAATTTAAGATTTGATGAAATTTTTCAAAAAAGAGTTTTTTTCTATTTTTTTACCATTTCAAGGGTCTTTGGGTTATTTCCCTTTTTCTTACCTTAACCCCTGTTTTAAAGATTACAAATCCAATGAAGTTCCAAGGGAATCTTTTTTTAAAAGTTGTTTTTAGAGGGTTTTTTTTGAAAAAATTTTTAAAATTTTTTTTTAAATTGGGTTTTTTTTTATTTTAAAATTTTATTCCCCAAAGAACGGTATTGTTTAGGATTTGGCAAAAAAACCAACCCGTATTAAAATTTTTTTTAAATCGAAAAATTTGGTTTATTCAAATAAAATTTTAATTTTAAAAAGGGGGGGGGAAAGCCCAAATTTTCCTGTTTTAAAATTTTGGGTACTTTTTGTACTTTTCTTTTTTTTTAAAAAATTTTTTAAGGGGAGTTAAATTTT
>JAMCCL010000494.1:0-28698 GCA_024516035.1 Bactericera cockerelli
TTTAAGCAGTTTTAAGGAAAATATTTTACTTCCGATAGTTTCCAATATTAGAAATCAGGAGTATGTGCTCGTTTTGTATAAAGATTTTAAAAAAAAAATGATCTGAGTCCAACAAAAAGAATCATATTTCTGGACATGTCGTCACCTCCTGAGCAATTTTGGTTTGGCAGTTTTTTATGGCTTTAACGGCAGGATTCTCACACTGTGAGCTCTTCACCCAACCGTGATTTCCCCCTTAATAATTCCATCAGACAGAAAGCAGAATAAGTATTAGAAGTTTTGTGTCTTTATACTTCTTTGTAATGACAGTTTATAATGAAAAATATTTGGGTTAAAACAAAATATTTCAGCAAAAAAAATATCAAGTAGGATTCTAGTTCAAGGGTTATATTTTTTGGTAGATCCGATAACTTTTTTAGCGAAGAAAACTCATTATCTACAGAAATGAGTACCTAAACTCATAAGACTTTATCTTATGACTTTTATCTCATAAGACTTATTTTTAAATTGCTTTTATATTTTTATACAATACTCAATGTCTCTGTTGTATCAGATTGTATTAATTTTATCGTTTTTTTTAAGGCTGTTTTATAATGATATCTTAGTGTGTTATAATGTTATAGGTTGCTTGCAAACTGTTTTGTATACACTTTAAACAAAATAATATACGAAATTCAATTCAATTCATAAACTATCAGCTTACTGGATTTTTTTTACGCTGGATGTTTGCATCACATAAGTGAACGTAAAAAAAAAACCAAATCAAGCAATTGAGATATTCTCTCGTTCATTTCAGCAACTGTTCTTTGCTAGATTGAAGTAAAATGCTGCTACATACCTGAATGAAAAAATAGGCCTAAACTATCTAAAACCCGGCACTTGTAACCGTGGGGTTTTATTACCCGGCGAATTAGGATTTTTTTAAAAAGCCTTTCTTAGTACGCAACTAAATACCAAAAAAGATACACTAAATTGGGTTATTTTCGTCCAGCCGTTTCGGAGTTTTGTTGATTATGAATGAAATGTGAATTGATTTAAATTTATGTGAATATAAAGATATACAGGGTGGACCAAAAAACGTTTACACCCGTTAATGGTAGATTACTGACGACATTTCCGGGGGGGCCAGATCTGCAATCCGTTTTTTCGATTCGCCTTCGTAACTGCACAAAGTGATTTTTTGCAACTTTCCAAAAAAAGCCCGACTTTGGCTTATTTCTTCAGGTCAGTACTTTTTTCCTGTTTAAGATGAGTTGATTCTGAACAATTTTGCAGAAAGCCAACAAAATTTCGATGTTTCTAGTACACTACTTTGTTTTTTACGATTTGGTTTGTCATATTTTTTTACCCCCTGAACAGAAAAAAAAACCCCAAAAAAAACTTTTTTACTAAATAAAACACTCGACATTTGTCCGAACAAATTTTGGCACAGGACATGGGCAAAGTTTGATAAAAGTTGGCGGGCCGCCCCGAGGATGCTAAAAAATAATTTACGATTTTTTATCACGTGATCTTCTGGGAAAAATTATTAGAGTTTGCCAAAAACTTTTTCAAAATCCTAAGAGTTTTCTAGCTGTAGACTGTGTAAGGGCGTCTTTTTATTGTTTACAAAAATTGTTTACATTGCTTTTTTTGAATAACCGCGGTCTCACATGCCTTCATCAGCCAGTTTAGGAAAATTCAAATGATAAATTTCGTGCTTCTCAGATTGTCAGTGGGTTTAGCTAGATGTGGTAGTGCTAAGGTGTAAGACGCATGACCGGGTTCAATTCTCGACGGTCAATTATTATTTTAATTATCAAAAAAATCTGATGGAATATTTTATTCATACCTGTAATCTGAACCTGTTGTAACACCAACAACTTATGGTTTTTTGGGGGTAATACCATCTGTAAATTGAATTATATCAGATACTATTGGTATCACAATACACATAATTATTATTCATGTAAGCCCCTGAAGAACTCCCTTGATAATGTAAGGATGGTTTTTCTTATGCTTCCCTACGAGAGAAAAAAAAGTAGCGAATTTTCCAAACGAAAATAGAGTTTATGAAATAAATCCAGGTAAATATGTAGGTAGGTTCTTCTATCATAAACAATACTAATTAATTATAACAAATATTTTTCCATTGCCAACTCTTAATAGAAGTCTTGAAAAAAACAAGATAATATTTTGTAAAATTAATAAACTTTTGCAGTCTTTTTATGTTTTATATATTTTTGATATAAACAAAAGGTATTAAAAAAAACGTTCGTGTTAGTATGTTCAATAGAAACGATTAGACGCGCACGATCAGCTCAGTGGTAACCTAGTCCACCCGGTCCGAAACGCCAGAGCCAGCAAAAAATTCATGACTACAAAATAAAGACTGTTGCCATTTTTTTTTTAGCCATAGTTAAACACTATGGATTCTCCCCACACAAATTTTTGAAACCAATGGTGACTTTAGTACCTTAGTTCTAACTCAGAAGGTAGAGGGACAACCTTCTTGCCTTTCTCTCTGTCTCTTTGCCTCTCTCTCTCTCTCTTTCTCTCTCTCTCCCCTCTCTCTCTCTCTCTCTCTCTCTCTCTCTCCTCTCTGTCTCTCTCTCTCTGTCTCTCTCTCTCTCTCTCTCTCTTATTCTCTCTCTCCCTTCTCAATTCCCTCAGAGGAACTGTTGGAAGTGGGGGGTCCCCCCTTCCTGGATGCAAAGGTTGAACCTCTTCATCATGTTCCGTCGAATGTTGCGGAAGATTCCAGGTTTTTCTGTCAGGTCATTCGAATGCCAACAGGATTCCCTTTCTACCAGATTTCGTAAACTATGTTTTTCACGTGATCCCAAATGTTCCTGTTGGGAACCCATATGCTAAATGCGTATCTGCCATTTCAGGGATCCGAATTATAATAATGTAACTTGTACTAAAAAAAACTCAAGAAGTTTAAAGAAAAATATTTATAGAATGCAGAAAAATATGCTTGAAAAAATATCATCGAGAAACAAACAATCATTCATTTGACTGGCCCTTTTAATTAATTCCAAGGAAAATAATAAATTATCAAACATAAATAGCTAATTACTCTTTGAGTACAAAAAACCCCTACCCCGGTCAACACTTTTAAGATTTTGAACATCATTTTTTGAGACTTACCTGGTTTGTTTACCCTAGAAATCACGTGATAAAAAATCGAAAAATTATTTTTTAACATCCTTGGGTTGACCGCCAACTTTTATCAAACTTGCCCATGTCTGTGCCAAAATTTGCTCGGGCAAATCTTGAGTGTTTAAAAGTGTAAAAAATTTACATGAGAATTTTTTTTTTTATTCAGGTGTCAAAAAAGATGCCAAACCAAACCGTAAAAAACAAAGTAGTGTAGCTAGAGACATCGAAATTTTGTTGGGTTTCTGCAGAAATGTTCAGAATCAACTCATCTTAAACAGGAAAAAAAGTTCTGACCTGAAAAATAAGCCAAAGTCGGACTTTTTCAGAAAGTTGCAAAAAATCACTTTGTGCAGTTATAAAGGCGAATCCGAAAAAACGGATTTCAGATCCATCTAGAAATGTCGTCAGTAATCTACCATTAACGGGTGTAAACGTTTTTTTGGTCCACCCTGTATTTGTTTTTAGAATCATCAGTTCAAAATTTATATACCAAATCTTATCCTGCTTTAGTAACATAATTGATTATCCCATGCCTGAGTGTCTGGGACGATGCCATCACCTAAGTGAGCCATTCTCAATCAACGTCGATTGTCATCGGGATAATGCAATCCCCAGCTGGAAATTATTGGAACAATCGCTAAATTCCATCTTGGAATATTGGTACTTCATTGCTGATTTATTAATAGAGGGACGTAACAAACATGCATAGAAAAGAGCTTTTATTGGTAACTGATTAATTTTAATAAAATAAAAAAATATTACCAACTATAGAAATAGGTACTTGGCTACATTTTTTTTGCACAAAATTATCTTGTCCGAGGAAAAGCTAATCAAAAGTGTGGACATTCAAAAGATTGCCTTTATTTTTATAAACCATTCGTGGTTATATGAGAATCACAGAAAATGACGACTTAAAACGAACCCTAACATAATCATTGAACGATTAACTACCTATCAATGTAGGTACATATGATGAAAATTTATTTGGAGATTTGAAAAAATAGTGTAATGTCATGCACAAGTGATAGATTATCATAAACATTGGTTGTGCCCAATGTGTCTCACTTATACAATTGTTTACCCAGTGATAATTTTTATTGCTAAATGATGGATTCCAAATAGGTACTCATTCTCGATTTTAATACCCGGATACTCATGATCATTAGTTTGAAAATTAGTAATATTGATTGATATTATGACGACTTCGGATGGATTTTTTGTACAAAATCATGGATGGTTGCTAATATAAAAACGATAAAAAGCACCAATGCTGGTAGTGATAAATTTTAATGTTGGCTATAACTTCCTCTTAGGATCTTAAATTTTTGGGAATTTCTCGGTTTGTGTCTCTTCATAAAAATCTGGTAACGCTCAAAATTCTACCCAATTCCATAACTGAACTTATTGTGCTAAGCATAGCGCTTAGTAATCTTGTTAAGCTAAATGTAATACCTTTCTTTCAAGCTTTTAAAAAATTACATCATTCCATGATATAACCAGTTGATGAGAAACCATTAGATACTTATATGAGATTTATTTCTGTGGTTCTTTCTATTTGAGCTTCAGAGTAGACGCAGGGAACCAAAACCATAATCCTAAACCACAATTCAAGACAGTGCTGAACCACACAAGAATGCCATAATCCCAAATATTAGAACACGATAAACCATTCGGTAATGTTAAACCTCAAACCTAGGGGCCTTGTCAACGACCACATGAAAATGTAAGAACGTGAGCTCATTGTAAAATCAAGCTCTTTTTGAGCTTTCCCTTAAAAATCAGAGGGCTCTTTGTTAATTTCCACCGTCTATTTATCGTCTTAATTTTTTGATGTGTCTATACTTGCAATAACCCTTTAATCAAACTCTGTAATTATTACTAATCATAACTTACAGTATGTTGACATTAAAAACTTACATTAATGAGATATTGAGTGTACGGAGGACTTAAAAAGAGTAATAAAATTATATAATTTATGAATACTTTTGTTTAGTTATAATTCATAAGTTATGTCAAAATCCATGGTTTCATTTTTTTTCGCACTTACCAGGGAAATGCTTTACTATACCAACGATTCATATTGAATTGCACTAAAATTTCAGCAAAACTTTTTTTCTTTACCTGCAACAGAAAATGAAGAAATTTGTTAGTTTATTGGTAAGAGCGTTGGCAAAGGGTACAAAAGAAATCAAAATCAGCTCGCTGTCCGTCGCGGTAGCTCAGTGATCAAGTGTCTGACTGGTAATCCAGAGGGGCGCGGGTTCAAAACCCACGGGGACATGAACAAGTAACCCTCCCATTTAAGATTTTGGCCACATAATATGGCTTAATATAGATAGCTGTAAAAGCATTTATATTTCATTCATAATCAACAGGACTCCGAAACGGCTGGACCAAATTACTCCCAATTTGGCACATAATCTTCTTTTGTATTTAGGTGCACACTAAGGTTTTTAAAAACCAAAATAGGACGCCACAGACCAAAACTTCAAAACGGCAACAGAGAACCGAGATTCTGCTAATTAGGTATGTTGGAAGTTATGACGATGTTGATGATGAAGCGCCTTTCAGTTCTCCAGCCCGACTAAGAGCTAAGAGGACATTCTAAATGTAGTTCTTTATACAATCCATTTGTTATCTGTAACAAAAGGCACGTTTGTCCTGAATATTTAACTCCTCAACCTCTTGAACAGCACGATTGACCCCAGCTCTCCTCTCAGATTCATTATTGTGACAATTGCTTTGGGACATCTCTGAAGGATGACCTGGCAACTATTTGGTTAGAGTCAAAAGAAGTCATGCTAGGAGTTTTTATGCTGTAACTTAAAACTCATTTTTAATGTTTGAGGGTGGTACTAAATGATCCTTCTCTGTAAATATTATTATTATTAACCTTCTTTTAAAAATAAAAACACCATAACAATCGAATGGAAGGAACAGGAATGATGGCTTTTGAACTTTACTTCCCACACTAAAAAGTTCAATACGAATTGATCATGTTCATTGACATTTCTCTTCGTATATGAGCAGTGTTTCCGTCATTTTATTGTTTCAATATCTCTTTCATCATTGTCTACAACTATTTCTTCTCCCATAACCCTGCTCTCTGTCTTCTTGATTCTCTATGAACACTTCGAAGCTCCCATCTACAGAGAAGTCATAATTGACACATATTTCACACCTAGTTGAACCTCGTACCTTTAAGAATTGAGAAATAATATAATGGGTCATTCCAGTGATGATGTCATATACATTGTGGTGTGGATATTTAAATTTGAATGTGGATACAGTTTGGGTTTTAGCTATATTTCTAATTTCCACTTTTTCAGCTTGTCACAGATTTTTTTTTGTACACCTGTTATGCGAAGATCACCAACAAGCAATAACTTGCAGTTTTGTTGTTGTTGCAATTTTTTTTGGATGGCGTTAGTAGATTTTAAGGACAACTCTAAAACGGTAGCAGTTGCCAACATTGAAAAAGATTGTAATTCCTCAAAAATCCATCTCAAAGCTCTGACAAGTAAATAAACACTAGAAATGTCTACCTCGCTGATCTAAACAGAACCTTGATGAAAATAATAATTTAATTAAAGTCTGGAATGCCCACTCCAACATCTCTTGGACCAAACAGTTGTTTAATAAGAAAATATAGAGGATAATTGCCTTTTACCTACTGATGACTAGGCAGAGCGGTTGACCTCGTGGTCTTCAGATATGGTTGGGTAGGGTCTGATACCATTAATATGTGTGTACTAACAATCGTCAGCACCCACGTATTGGGTACAATTACTATCTCTGGAAACAATCTGGTATTGTCTTATTGGTGTTTTGATTACGTTGGACTTGTGGTGAAGTTTTGGTGTCAAAACTGGTAGGAACTTCCGAGCCACTAGTTGAAAGTTCAAACCGTCTTGATTTATAAGGCAATCTGTGCACACGTTGAATGCAGTAGCTTCTTTCTCTTAATTTTAATTTGTGGTCGGGCTGCTTGTCTGCGCCATCTTAAAGTTTACTTGGAAATTTCCAACTCAAAATTTTACTCCTAATTTAAAGGACACTCTATTTCTGTGTTAGTAAAACGTATTACACATGGGCGGGTAGCTCGCTGCACTTGGGGGACCCCGTTCTTACAATATCTGGTAAGCTCCAAATTCATAAAAAAAGAAGCAATTACGCGTGAGCAAAAGCTCGAAGTAAAAGCAAAAGATATGAAGGCAAAGGTTAAAAGAAAATGCTCTTTTCGTTTTTACTCCCAAACTATTTGCTTTTGCTAACAAAGCAATTGCTCCATGTTATAGTTAGAGCAGTTATTAAAAAGGAAAAGCTCAATTTTATGATATCCAAGTACCATTTCCTTCTAAAGAAGAAGAGGTTTGGCTTTTGCTTTTAAAGCAATTACTTCAAGGAAAAGCTCGTACTTTTATTTATGAATACGGCTCAAGGGTATTTCCACTGCAGGCATGGAGTGGAAAGACTATGCCTAACTTTACTCCTCTGTCTGAACTGAATAGACTGAGGGGTTTCTTGTACTGCTTTTTGAGAGCATAAATAATTATCTGAGGGTAAGTGTCACTCTCGCATTAATACAATCTGAGGATAGTAACACTGATGCTATTTGATGTTGATATTTTTTTTGTTGTTGTTGATAAATGATAATAATAAAATTGTATAAAGAGAATTCTTACCACTCCCCCATTCATACATACATATAGCTATGTCAGCAGACAATACAGGCAATCAATTATACACCTAGGTAATAGATTTGAGTGAGGGAACTTCGGTCTGTAATGTCTACAGCATAATACGGATAATGTATGTTGTATATGTATATGTTATGTTGTACTATTATGTATTGATATACATAAATAAGTAGTATATATATATTACTTTCAACTCTAAACAGTATGCAACTGTGCCATAGTGTGTCATTGAGCATGAAACTCTCTTGGACTGGAACTCGTAGAAGTATGGAACAGGCACTCTGCAGGAGAAGGTTAGAGAAAACTCAAAGATTTAAATTCTTCAACAGATATTTGAATGTCAAATTTTCCCAGCGCACCATCAACTTTGTCAGTACCTAATAATATTCAGATACATTAATTAAATAAAGAACTGTAAGGCCCAAGTGCATCGCTAATGAACAGGATTCTAGTGACTATGCACTCTACCGCTAGTCGCACTTCAGCATAGGTTCATGATATTTTTGGATACATCAGAGCTTTCACCGATATTGTAATATCTTTTTTTTTTTTTTTTTTTTTTTTTTTTTTTAAAGATGAGTGTTTCACAGCCTTTTTTATTTCGTAGCCATGAAACAGGAGCTACTGTAGGGCGCTTGTTTCTGTGTTGTAGCCTGCCTATCCCGTAGTATGCCTCCCCTCTGATGGGCGAGAAGTGACACAATACTTCCCATTTAGGTGCTGGGTCAACACGAGCGCCCGGAAGGTATCCCTTACAAAAAAACTGTAACCAAATTTTGAATACAAATTTTTGTCGGCACGGGGGATCGAACCCGGACCTTCCGCATGGCAACAGCGAGTGCTTAACCACTGAGCTAATCGGTGCGCTCTATCGCATCACAAGAAAAGCTCATTGTCCCTGGCCCAAATATAGATTTAAGCCTCCTTCCTGCTTCCTGCAAGGGACAAGTAAGGATTGTCTTTAAGGTAATTGTGAATACTGCAAGCCCCCAAAATGGGAAGTTATTGTGTCATTTCTCGTCTACAGTAGCTGCTGTTTCATGGCTACAAAAAAACTGGGCTGTGAAATGCTCACATTAATTTAATTAATATGACAATCGATCAATGATGTCATTGAGAGTTTGAATGTTTTAGGTGAACCCTGAACAGTAATGGCTATCTCGTATGCATGGAGACAACTCTCAAGCTTAACCTTTCAATAATGGCATCACCTACTTCATTAGTGTCTACCTTGTATTCATCCCAAGACCTACTTCTGAACAGTCACATGGGTGCTTTGTATGTTCATTTTGTTGATGAGATTGACCAATTAATACAGGTGTGATCCGGGCTAGAAGTACAGATAATTTTCATGATGAGACACCAAGTATTATACAGGGTGGTCCAAAAACTGGTGTACAAAATCTAGAGCATTTGTTTCCGGTGACAAAGTTGACAAAGTTTTAGTGTAATAAAAATCAAAAACCCAGCGTTATTAGAAGAAAATTAAAAAAAAAAAAATCTTGTATTTTATTAAGCTTCTTTAAGTTGTTCGAACAATTTAATTGTTGGAATGGAACATACTCGTATAGGCCCAAATGCACAATCACTAATAAACAGATTAAATTAATCAGCTTATAACAGACAATTCAAATGGCTGACCATGTACTTGAGCCCTATCATTGCAGAGTTCGGGGAGTGTTACAAACAAAGATTAGATTTTATTAAGTTTAAAAAATCTCTCAACAAAATGCCGTAGGTATGTCTACATGATGATCAACTCACGAATTCAATTGATCTGTGTGAAGTGTGTGATATCAATAGTTCGGATCATCTTCATAACGATAGTCAAAACCAGCTACTAAAAACATTGGGGCCTTGTTCCAGAAAGTGCTCTCACTCTAAAATTTTTTCCCACATTCAACCGTCAATTTTAAGTAATGCAATTTCTCAATGTATTATTTAAACGAAATTCGACGGTTGTACAGGATTTTGAGAGTGAGAGTGCTCTCTGGAACGAGCTCCCCGCCTACCCAGGCTGCACTTGTGCCGTTATGAATTTGAAATCACAAGACCTTGGTAACTATGTAACGATAACAGTTATACATTGGCTTAAATGGTAATCATTTTAAATCGTTTCGATCTATCGAATTAACAATTGAATGGGTGAGTAGAAGAACCAGGAATGTCAAAAATCGACTTTTCAGGAAAGCAAAAATAAGATTTGTCTTATATTTGCTTTCCTGATGCTAATGAGTATAATAAAATTAAATTTTACATTCCTTGTTATTCGACAAGATTCTCACAACTAGGTACTAACGCCTCTAGCAAAAGTGGTCAGTGATTTTGTTACATCCCTTCTTTTACATCAGATTTTTTTTCCGCTTCCCCACTTTAAAATCGAAAAAAAATTATACTTTTAAGGGGTATTTCTCCTTCATATTCACAGAGATGATAGAAAAGAGTACATTCTTTCTTATTCTACGAAGAAAAAAAAATCGATTTTTTGACATTCCTGGTTCTTCTACTCACCCATTCAATTCTCGTTCATATACCAATCGGGAAGTGGAGCTGCAAGCTGCAACACACTCACGAAGTATAATTTAGTCATTTAATTTTTATTATTAGCAAACCACTCGATCAAAACGAAAGTTGTCCATCCAGGACAGCAATGGATGTTGCTAGTTCGATTGTAAGTATCATCTGTCTTATCATAATCAGAAGCAGAGATGGAATAGAGCGTTGCATGCATTTTGCGATTACTACTGGGGCCTATTTATCTACGCTTGCAAGAACTCCTTTCCTCCCAACTCTGCAAATCTCAACAGAAAATGATAAAAAAAAGTATAAAAGCTTGAAATATTCAGAGAATAGCCCGTCTTCATATAAATCTCTAATCGAGGGTTCGATGATAAGATGACAAAAATCATGTTTTCAAAATGTTGTAAATTCATACCATTTGACCAGACGTCTCCATTTTAAAGAATAGTCTATAGACTCCTTCAGGGTTAATGGAATGAATGATGGATTTTAACCGCCATCTCAATTTTATCTTAAACACCCCCCTGGTATATAAAATATAATTTACGTTCTCCTCGGAGTAAATGAGAGTATTTGAATATCGGGCACGATTCTGAACAGTTTGAGTATCTATACTTTTACCTCATAGGCAATCACAGAGCACCAGGTACTCCACGGGATAACAGTCCGTAAACTGACCCTGGGGGCGGGCGGTGTTTAAAGCAGGGGTCTCGTAAATAGATCGAGGCCCAAGCATGGCAGGGTTTTTAAAGAAGCTGGTTTGAGTAATTCAGTATTCACTAATATTTGACTTGTGATTGAACACTCATAGTATGATAAAAAATTATTACGATGGATTTTTCAGTAAAAAAGTATGTATATGTCACTGCATTGTCTTACTTGACGAGTTTTATCTTTACATCGTGAAGGATGTCTGGCACTCAGACTTCATTGTACAATCTCCAAGTTTCCTGGCTTGCGTACTTTTACTTTTGTCAAATTCGTCATCTGAACACTTCCTACGAATGCGTCAGGTAGAAACGCATGAATGCAATTCTTGTGGGTGCACTCAACCTCAACTGCACATTCACAGGCACAAGTTCCTTGTGTTGGTGTATGAGTGTGTGGAGTGTGTGTGTGTGTGTGTGTGTGTGTGTGTTTCCCGTATAGACGGGGTCGGCATTTCCTTCCTAATATTAGATATAGATACGACTCCCCAAAAAAAAACTATTTTTCAACAACTAGTACATCTACATGCAATCCTGCGAATAATTTGGCATTGGTATCCCACATATCAGCACTGATCTAGATCACGCCATGCGTCAATTGCACAATAAAAACACACCTACTGCTAGACTATCAAGATTCAAAGACATATCCAGCACTATCCTTGAGGTGCTTGGTTTGAAACAGAACACAGCACAACAATGCCTGCTCTCACACTGATAAACACAACAGAAATTGCATGGCTACAAGAAATTGGTGTAAAAATACTAGGTAAAATAGATTGATGAATAATTCTGTAGTATTATAGCACTAATATAGTGTGTGTATGTGGGTAAACATGTGGTAAACGCATTGAAAACATCTCGTCGAATCTCACGAAGAATGAAGCAATTACATAAATGAGGAGGCATCTTAATTTATTGAGATTTCCTGAAACTTAAACCATTGTTCTTGCGATGGAAAGGGAAAAAATAAGACATGCATTTTCATCGTACTTTCTTCCTCTTTTTCAAGGAATAACCGACCTCAGTAGCTTGATAGGTTTGGGAAAAGGCAAAGTCAAAGAAGAAGTCAGACACAATGGCAGAGTACGTCCAAGCAACATCATTCTATTCCAGTTTATTCTATATCCTGATAATGAAGATTTATTTGCTTTATGTGTTCAAAATACATTATTACACTGATTAAACATACAATAGCTATCAAGGAACAAAAATTTATTTTAATTTCTTAGTTCCTTACATAATCTTCGCCTGAGTCTGTTACATATATGTTTACATAGATGTCCATTATTGTCCAAGCACCTCACAGTGTGCAGCGTAGGTTTATGGATTATAGTTACATCTATGTGTATTAGTTCTCTTGTATCGAAGCTGCCACTTTCAATAGCACTCAATGGTATTTGGGATTAGGATTATGAACTAATATTGTACCTGAACACACACAAACACACACACACCGCGAATACATTCAATAGCACTCATTGGTACTTTAGAATAAGAATTAAGAGCTAAATTGTACCCGAACTGTTCCGTGTTGTAAAGTCAGCTTTGAAGTGCTATTGAGTAACTATTGCTGACAATACAAGTTATGCCTATAACAATAGACATCAGGTTTAAAGGTTCATAAAATCATACTACCCGTGACCAAGTCTTCGATTTTTTTAATCAATGCTAGATGGTAAGTAGATTTCCTTGTGGTGAAGCATAAGGTCTCTTCAAAAATTTTCGTGTGTAGCGCAGCATCAATTAAAACCTAGGGTTTAATGGCTTGTACAGAAAAGTCCAAGTCCCATGATGGTTGATCGCACATAGAAATATGTGGTTTTCAGGACGAGCCAACTTTGAAATAAAGTTGGCTGGAGACCATCACTCACCCCCTCCAGCTGTAGCCAAGCTGGCTACAACAACAACAACAACAACAAGAGCCTCCTTTACTTTTCCAAATATATTTAGATTTTCCTTTTATAGTCTGGTAATGCCGCCACTGGTCGTTACTTTTACAAGTAACATTTTTCCTCTCCGTGGTATGAGTGGACCCAGGACATCCATGTATGGGGGTCGAACCCAGGTGCGTGTAAGTTTAGTGCGCTAGCCCACTCGCTCACGGTAACTAGGATAAATGGTACTATCTATGTCTAGTTGATATAATTATGTGATTTTGAACTAACAGTGTTGCGATAGTGGATTATTAAATTGAAAAAACGCCCAATAAGCGGATGAATAATGCAGTGTTGCAAAAGCAAAAGAATCTCTATATTTCAAAACTTGCTTCCACTTTAAATCTTTTTCAAGAGCAATTTTTACATTACCATGATTTCCTTTTCTCTGTCCCCAGACTCACTTCTCACAGAACAGCAGAACAGGAGGAGATAGGGAGAACGCCAAATCGAGAAGAAACAATGGATTGCCATGATACTCATTGATGATGACTATATCAATTGAAAAGTATTTCTTGATAATTCATGCCTGAGTGTCGTGAATTTTTCAATTGAAATTATTTGAGAACATAACTTGAACAATTTACTTAACTATTTATTCTAGTCCTTAATAAAGTTACCCGTTGTGTTATTTCAAGTGTTATTATTAGATACCAATACTTTAGCTGTTCCGAATTCAATATAAATCAAAACATAAACTTAAGAATAAACAATACATAAATATTAGTTACCATTTTTTCAATATTTTTAAAGAATCTGTGTTACTTTTGGAAAATAAATCTTGTGTCAAACCTTTGAGCGGACTAAATAATCTAGTCATATTAAAAATCAACCCATTTTTTTATCTAACGGATTTCAATTGACATCAAACAATCATTTGATAACTTGAAAGTGCCGATGTTATTCAAGTATACTGTGAGCAACTGAGTATAGCATAGAATAACAAAATCACAAATTAACTCAACTTACCTTGACATATCAACTATCAAGACATTAAAGATTGTGTCAGGAGTTTTAAGAAAAAAAATTCAAACCGAAATCTCCAACAACAACAAAAAAACATACACAGACAGAACTCGGCGAATGTCAAATTATTGGTAAACCAACAAATGTCAGCCAACCATTAGTGCACCGTATGAAAACATGACACACTCATGGACTTGGCGAGCACATAACCACCCTCAGCAAGTCCGCGAGAATCACACCATGATCTTCGCTCTCATCGCGTTCGGACGATTCTGAAAACAGGGCTGACCATAGTGGGGACCGGGTTCTGGCTGGTGCCCGTGCTGATTGCGGGCCTCTCCTACTATAACTACGACATGTACGACCCCTGAGAGCAAGCCTATCGACCAGAAGCACCTCCATCGGGAGTACGACTTCATCGTCATTGGTGAGACTTGAATTTTTTTTTTTTAATTAGTTGATATCCTTGTTTTATTTCAATCAGAGTTTGTTTTAGTCTGACAGTCCCTATCCATTACGGATTTTACCCATCATATTGACCTGGTAATTTTTTATTATTATTTATGATGTTCTAGTGTTTACATCTAAATTTGCAAAAGAGGTGTTTAGCCTGGTTAAATGAGACTTGAAATAATCGGGAATAACTGGGGGTGAAATCTAAGTTTTTTTATTTTAATAAGAGTATTTCAGATATATGGTCTTATCACGTCGCGCCGGGAGCTTTACCCTCCATTCGCTGGAAACTCACAAACCAACGACTCAATTTTTTTTTTTTTTTTTTTTCCATTTATTTATTTTTTTCATTTATTTATTTTTTCCATTTATTTATTTCCATTTTTTTTATTTTTTACATTAACATCTTCTACAAACAATGAGGGTATACCCACCTTCAAAAGATAAAAAATCTTATGCTAAAGGTGGGAAAATTAAATTTACCCAGCCTGAGTGGGGGAGGAAATAGCCAGCCAGTATCACGAGGGTTCGAATTTGAATTGACATTCATCCAAGTCCTAGCCTCGCAGGAAGTTGTTTAACTTTCAGTGACTAACTGAGAACTGGTGTATTCAACGTGCCATCGACGCTGGCTAGAACCTTTTTTATTTTGTAGGCAAGAAACAACAGCTTCTTTAGACGCTTTTAGTCTATGTTGTAAGCTTTTAGCCTGCACATCCCGTTGTATACCTCTCCTCTGATGGGTGAAAAAGTGCTTTCCATTGAGGTGCTGGAACAACAAGAGCGCATTGGGAAGGTATCCCTTACAAAACATCTGTAATAAAATTATGAATACAGGTGTTCGAAACCACAATAAATACCAATTATTAGATCACTAAAGCGGTGGCTTGTATTCTGGAGGTCGGTGGTTCGAGTCCCGGTTGCAGCGTAGATTTACTAAAGCTAGTTTGAGCAGTTGTGAAATCACGAAAGTGATTAGTACAAATACGATAACTTTAACTATGTCAATATTATCTCATTACCGAAATAGAAATAGATAAAATAAAAACAGATAGAGATAAAATTCCGCAACAATAGTCACAGTAGCTCAGTCCCGGTAGCTCAGTGGTAAAGGCGGCACTCTGTGAATCCAAAGACTCCAGAGGTCGTGGGTTCGAAACCCAGCTGGGACATGACGTGTTATCCTCCCAATTGGGATTTTTACCACATAATAATATGTCTTGGGCTTACTGCTGGAATAATGGGACTTTAATAGTCTTAATCGGACAATATAAATAAGGCTATATTATTATTATTATTATTATTATTATCCTCTATGTTTTCCAGGCGGGGCTCAGCGGGGGCAGTGGTGGCCAGTCGCCTCTCCGAGGTGACCCACTGGAGCATCCTCTTGCTTGAAGCCGGCCCTGATGAGAATGAGGTCACGGATGTGCCATCCCTGGCCGCCTGGCTACAGCTGTCCAAGTTTGACTGGCAGTACAAGACGGAGCCCACAGGTACGCGCTGTCTGTAAATTTCTATGTATGAATGCACATAGATATGTACATAGATACACAGGGTGTAACAGACTTGATGTAAAATCTCTTAAGGGGTGGTAGTGACAGATCATTTCCAAACATGATGTTCTATAACACTTTTGATTTAACTTTGTGGTTCTCGAGATATTATTTTTTTGAATTATTTTTACAAGTCCCCTGCCCCTCGACAAAGAATGGCATCTAACTCCATAAATACAGTAGATGAGGCAATAAATTTAACTTTTTCCATAAGATAACAAAATTTCGCTATTATTTGGACTAGATTTATTCTTAAAAAAATGCACACGTACTGAAAAAAATCAGCAAAAAGCGGAAAATTTATCGCAAACATGAAATCCACCTGAACTTCAGCCGCCATTTCCTCAATTTACTGCCTACATAAAGTGTTGGTTTCATTTATGTAAAAACTTATTTGAAGTCTTATCTTTCAGAAAAAACCTTTATATCCGAGGCATGGCCGTAAATAAATATGTATTTTCCAGTAGTCACCGTGGTAGAGTGAGTTAGCGCGCTGGGCATTGCACGCATGGTAAACTGGGTTCGATTCCCAGCGGGGCAGGAATATTTCTGCTCTGTACTTTAATGTTCGGAGTCCACTCATACCTCGTGAGAAAAAATTAGTAATTACTTGTATGAGTAACGACCAGTGGCGGCATTACCAGAGTAAAAATAAATTAATGCAGTAGAATTCGGAAAGTACAGAAGGATCTTAGTAATACTGCGCTACCCACAAAATTATGAAGAGGCCTTGTGCTTCACCAGAAATAAAATCATACACACACACATACATAATATGTATTTTCCTACCCCTATAGTTAAATCAAGTGTTTTTGACATTTTTCATGTCTTTGCTCTGGCACATAACCAAAATTATGTGACGAAAAATTATGTAACGAAATTATGTAACGATATTATGTAACGATATATGTAACGAAATATTGAATTGAAAGGGAGAGAAGAGGGAAAGTGTGTGTCATGCGCACAATGGCGAAGTATTGAATTGTAGAGGGAGAGAAGAGAGAAGGTATGTGTCATGCGCACAATACGAAATTTGGTCAGTTGGGTTTTGGACCTTGAATAGTAAAGATGAAAATGTCCCAATGGTTGCAGACTCGTATGCAAGCGTTTTGTATGCGCGCCCAGCGATTCATTTAAACTATGCAATATGGCATACACAAATGCAACAATGTAATATTAATATAAACAGCTCAAGAAAAAATCAATCCTGGATTTCTTACCGTTATAGAGGCATGGGCGTAGCCAGGGGGGGGCAGGGGGGGGCAGCTGCCCCCCTAGAGAAACCTCAATAGTATGCAACATGGAGGGGGCAACTTAAATTTACATATGATATTTTTTGAAAAATATTTTTCGAGAAAAAAAAACATTGAAAAACCTTAAAATCAAAAATCAAAGGATTTTTAAAAGGGTAAAAATATCAAGTAGACCCTAAAAAAAAACTATCAAAGCTCTCCCTGGCTATATAATTAGTGAGGCGCTCCAATGGAAAATCGGGGCGAGCAAAATGGCCTTCTCGTGCCGATCAGGTTCAAACTGAGTTCCACCAACAGGTATGAATAGCCGCTATCTAGGGTTAAGTGTAAGAGCCTTTCGTCACCTACTAGGGCCGAATTAGGACCATATTAGAGCCTTTTTGTAAAACCATATATGCCGTTCTAACTCCTTCTGTGTTTCAGATAGAGCAAACATGTATAGAATATGAAATGTGTAGAATGTGTTGAGCGCACCTTTTAGTGGGTACCAAAATTTGTTGGCGCGCGTCGTTCACGAGTTATGCGCAGAACAGAGATTTTTTTCGTGCCAGTTTTGCCCTGCCACTTTGGTAGCCTCTGGACGCCATTTGGTCATCTAAATATCTTTTTCTATACAAGATAAACATTTTTTGTCAGGAAATCGACGCTTCATCTGGTGGCGCCAGCGGCGCAGAGGGCCTTGAATTTTTTGCGTTTTTTCGCCATAACTCTGGCTGTGTTAATGACGAAAGGCTGAAAATTGTTGCGTTTAGGTTTGTACAAACGAGAGCTACAAGAATATGTCATAAAAAACAGCTTAAAATTTAAACTGATATGTCAAAAGTTTGACATAATGTCAAAAAAATGGCTGTCTTTTTTTCAATCGGTGATTATGCACCGATAAAGTATCGCAAGCACATGATGTTACATATCGTTCGATTTGCCCTTGACGACGCAAATCCAAAAGGTATAACATTACCGCCTTAAGCCTTAAAATCGATTAATTTCAAGGCGACGATTTAAAAACGGTTTTTTCAAACGCCGTTTTAAGGCAGAAGGAGACGTTTTTTTCAGCTTTTTGAAAAAGAGGGGGTGCGGGGTTATGCAGGAACGGTCAGTCTCCATGTGATTTCCTACATTTTTGCCATTTTTTTTGAAAATTTTAATCGTTAACCATGTTTTTAATTTTGAATTTTTTTGATTTTTTTTTTTTAATTATTTGAAAAATTAAAAAAATTAGTGATTTTTCCGGGCCGTTTTCCGGGGCTATAATAAACGTTAACAGGGCATATTGCATATCGATCGAAACCGGAAAATTGTCAGCTACAAGAATTTTCTAAAAGAAAAGCTTCATATAAACCCAGTCCATGTGGGCGGGGCCGGTTCATTGATTAAAATTTTTGGAAAATTTTAATTTGCCAAAGTGACTGTAAAATGCCATAAACGATGTAGGTCAAGGCAACTATTATCAAGTTAAGGTCAAAAACCTTTTAAGGCAAATTTTAGGTCAAATTTGTTGCGTCAGACCTGTTCTTGCCGGCTTATCGGGGGCGTTAACTTTAAAGTAACAAGATATTTTTTGTAAAACCACACAAATGTCTTCAATTTTTTGCCATTAAAATTTCAGATTTTTTTTTAAAAGGGCAAATAGGTCAAAATAATGAAAGATTGAAAAAAATGAAAAATAGGCCAATTTTTTTTTTATTTTTTTAAATATTGACCTACTTTTTGACCTAATGTGTTGCATATTAAAAGCTTTGTCTCTAAAAGTTGCAATTAGTAGTAACTTTTTTTCTTAAATCTGTCAAGGTAGGGTCAATATAGGTCAATAAAGATTTTTCGTTACGGCAATTTTCAACGTTCGACCGTACAAAAAGGCTCCTCGCTCAAAAAGTACTACCCAAATCGTTTACGATCGGCACAGTTTTAGATTTGCAATGAAATTGCGGTTTCTAAATATCTCTATATATAAAACAGAAAAAAGGAACTACCTACTACCTACCTACCTACCTACCTATGTTTGTTTGTTTGTCCGGAGTTGTTTAGCCAAAACGTAAGAGATAGCGAAAAATGTCTCAGAATTGACCCCCCCAAAACCACTACGCTTTGTGCAGAAAAATTATAAAAAGTTCAAAAAGGCATTGCTGTCCAGCAGTACGGCCATGCCTCAGTAAATTTGAAATTTAGTCCCGTTGCACAGCACGGGCAAACGGCTAGTATATAATAAAGTATATGTCCTCGCGATGAATCGAGATTTATACTCAAAAAACTCAAAAGTAATGCGCTTTTGATTTTAATTTTTTTTTTTAGAAATTAACTTTGCATCAAATAAGTTTCAATAACATTGTTACCTGTATTCCATTCAATAAATAAAAAAGCCTCTTCTAAAATATTATTGAGAGAAAGAAAAGCTGTTATATTCGTTGTATGTGTAGGTACAAAATTACAAATATATTTCGACACGGATATCTTAGTTGCCCCCCCTAGAGCGGATGCTGGCTACGCCCATGATAGCAGGTAGTAAAAAATATAAAAATAATACACTTGAACAAATATTATTAGAATTGTACCTATTAAAATAATACGAGTGAATGTTAATCATAGGGTCTTGTTTATACATCCCGATTAGAACTAATGAGTCCCATTGTTCCAGCAGTACGCTCAAAATGCAATCATATAAATAAGTGCAAAAATCCCAATTGAGAGGGCAACTCTTCATGTCCCAGCTGGGTTTCGAACCCACGACCTCTGGATTATCAGACAGATTGCATTGACCATTGAGCTACTGACAACTAAGAAAAACTGAGAAGAAAAGCAATTAAAACATAATAAAATACAAATAAATCACTGTGGCAGAGCGAGTTAGCGCGCTAGGCATTGCACACATGATGGTGACCTGGGTTCGATTCCCAGCGGGGGAGGATTTTTTCTGCTCTGTACTTGGATGTTCGGGGTCCACTCATTACCTCGTGAGGAAAAAATGAGTAGCTGCTTTAATGTGAAGCAGCGACCAGTGGCAGAATCTTAGGCAAAAAAATAATACAAGATATTTTTAAATTAAAGTGGAAAGTCCTATGATTCTACACTACCCACTAAAATTGTGACATAATAAACAAAAGAAAAAGCATTATTAATAATACAAATTAAATAAAACAAATTTTGGGGGTTTATTTCGAGATTGTTTGTACTGATAAATTGAATGTTCTTGCGATGTCCGCAGGGACGGGCCTGCCTGGGGTACAAGCAGGGACGGTGCAGCTGGCCGCGGGCAAGGTTCTGGGCGGCTCTAGCGTCCTCAACACATGCTGTATGTGCGGGGCAACCGCTTGGACTACGACCACTGGGCCGCCCTGGGCAACCCGGGCTGGGGGTACGAAGGAGGTGCTGCCCTACTTCAAGAAGTCGGAGGACAACCGGAAACCCCTACCTGTCCCGGAACAGGTAGGCTGGACGTTCCTGAACCCATATGTGTGAAACCAAACCTGGATGAGCACTGGTAGTCAAGTGGTTACCGCGCTAGTCTGGTAGTCCAGGTAGCGTAGGGGTCCGTGGCTTCGAATCCCCCCCAGTGCACGAATTTTTCCTCATTAATTTGAGTTTGTGACCACATAATAATAAGACTCTGAGGGTTAGGTGGTAGAAAATGCTTTAAGCATTAACCTCCCTGGTGGTTACCTTCCACTAAAGAGTGTTGTTATTATTATTATAATCCATACCAAGCTTCATGGGAAAGGGAAACCCAAAAAACAAAAAAAAATCGGGGTGTATGTAGGACATGTAGGTATCAAGCAAAACGGTCGCGGAGAACACCTCTTTTTACTTTCCTTATCTTATACATTTTTTTTATTAATAAAGAAAATAACAATGGTTCATTTTATTTTAAAACAATACAATTTACAAAAATGTAAAAAATTTCGTTCATGCTAGAAGAATAGGGCATTGTGCCCATTACACATAGAAAAGAGAGTAATGGTATCATCCAAAAATAATAATAAATAAGAATTTATGTGAGGATTCTTACAACAAGGTAGAAAAGTTTCATGTTTACTAGACGACCTTTTTAAAACAGGCATACAGGTGTGGTTAACCATCTCTGTTAACCCATTCTGGGTCTCATAAAAGTTATGTATGAATTACTGTTATTTTATTCTAGTTGCATCTACCAACTAAAAACCTCCCTGATGTATGACCGTTCAGCATAGGAAAATCTTCCTGAAACGGCATGAGCATTTCATGACGGCATTACTGGTATTTTATCTAGCAGCACCTACCAACTAAAACCTCCCTGATGTATGACCGATGAGCATTGGAAAATCTTAATGAAAGGGCCCATGAGCACTTCATGACGGCATTACTGGTATTTTATCTATCAGAACCTACCAACTAAAACCTCCCTGATGTATGGCCGATCAGCATAGGAAAATCTCCCTGAAATGGCGTGAGCAACTGTACAAAATTAGACCAAATTTCCCATTATTTTAACTTTATTAGGAAAGAGTAAATGATAAACACTGACAACTCCTACAGCACTCACTTAACCCTATCACCCACCAGGTACCACGGCAAAGGCGGCTACCTCACAGTGCAGGAAGCCCCTGGCGGACGCCCCTGGCCCTAGCCTTTGTAGCTGCAGGGGAGGAGCTAGGCTACGAGAACCGGGACATCAACGGAGAACATCAGACTGGATTCATGGTGGCCCAGGTAACGAAAATGTCGAGATTTTATTTATTTATTAAATTGACGGATATATCCATTTTACATGTTCCCTAATAAAATAAACTTAACTAAGAATAATAAAAGCTATCCTAAAATGCTAACGATATTTAAAGAAATGAATGGGTGAGAGATTCACTTTTTAAGTAAGTAAAGCTTTAAGTAAACGTAATAGGTTCCTTTGGATTCGGGAGAACAAGCTCTATAATATCACAAAATATTTATGTCAATAAAAAACTGAGATTGAGAGTTATTAGGAAAATAAAAAGGAGCTATCTGAAAAAAATCCAGTTTTTTTTTATTGAATGTTACAAAAGATGTAAGTCTGATAAAAACTGAGATTCACTTATTTAGGAAGATAATGAGATACTATCTGCATAAAAAATTCAGTTTTTTTTGTAGAGCACATACCGTTTTTACGGTGAAAATGATTCAAATGTTAATTTTTTAAAACCTGGCCCAAAAAAGGGAAAAAAATTATAGTTTATAATCAGTTTGTGAGATACATTCATAAAAGATCTGCGAAGTATTGAGAAAAAAAGGTGAGTAAAATTCTGGTATGATTTAAGCTGATGATGACATTTGCATTCTTGAAGTAAATCTAAAGTTCGACAGTATTTTTTTTCCAATACGAAGTTAGTAACAATACCCAAACATGGACGTGAATTGCATTTAAGAATTAAAAAACCTTGGCAGAATGTAAAGCAAGTCACTGTGTCAGGAGTTCCCAATGACCAACCTCATAAAAAGTTGACATTCTTTATTCTTATAATCTTGGCAACATTAGCTCTTGTGGTGTAAGTTTCACATTCACATATTAATAGTATGCACTCATTGCGGGGGGCGGTTAACATTATTTCAAAGATGTTTAGCATAATTTTGTGTTTAACATTTATAGTTAATTTTTGGAACCGAACCTCAGTAGCTTGATCGATAAGGCGGCGGACTTGTAACCTGGAGGTCGGTGGTTCAAGTCCCCGGGTTTCAGCGTAGATTTAGTTAAAGCGAGTTTGAGTAGTTGTGATATCACGAAAGTGATTAACACAAATATGATAACTTTTTAGTTAATTTTTGGAATTGTGGAAATACAATGCATAGATTTCATTTGGTAGGATTCTCTTAACTTATTATTTTATTGTTTCGACCCCAGGGCACCATCAGGCGTGGCGCCCGCTGCAGCACGGCCAAAAACGTTTCTGCGCCCCGTGAGGCGAAAGAAGAATCTCCACATTGCGATTGCGCGCGCACGTGACGAAGATTCTGGTGAATCCCGTGAACCAAGAAGGCGTACGGGGTGCAGTTCGTGCGGCACGGGATGAAACAGACTGTGCTCGCACGGCGAGAGGTTGGTACTTCTTGGCCATGCCTCGTTTAGGTTAAAGCCTCATCTCTTATCACTGACTCAATTTACTATTCATAACACGTCACTAGCACACAGTGCAGGGCGTAACTTTGTCATTTTTCTCTTGCCCAAACAACATTGCTTACCCACAACCACAAGTTCCTGAAAAGCATGTAGATTGTATCTGAGCGCAAATTTTACCAATTGTTGAAAAAAAAAAAAAAAAAAAAAAAATTAAGCGGAGGGAGTTGCCGCGGGGTAGTCCATGCTTGATGTTCTTTAGTGTAAAATAATAATACCTAATTAGTTAATTACAATTACGCCTGGTTTATATAGTCCAACTAGACTATTTAGTTCCATTATTCCCGGCAGTAAGCCTAATAGGTATAATTATGTGGTTAAAATCTTCCAGATGGGAAGATTACTTGTCATGTCTCGGCTCAAACCCACGACCTCTGGATTACCAGATAGACCTCGTTGGGAGACACTCCATTCCTAAAAACACCCTTAGTCCCACATTCATTATTCTTCAAAATGCCGTCTAGTTAGTTATGTTAGTGTGGGTGTTTTTTAATTATTAAATCCACTCCAAATATAGGAAAATCATGAATATCCTTTAATAATAATATTCTTGTTTTGATAACAAAATAATCCCAAATTTAATATAATCTTAATATATAAATGTCAAAGTCACTGACTGACCCACTCACTGATTATCGCTCTACAGCCCAAACCGTAAGTCCTAGGAAGCTGAAATTTGGTAGGTAGCTTTGTCTTATAGTCTAGATGTGCAATAAGACGGGATTTTTCAAAATTCCCACTACAACACCTGCCATTGGCGAAAAGGATTTTTTTTCTTTCACGGCCATGCCTCGGCCCGCAAAGCCGGCGACAGCCTGCTTGTATGCTATATGCCTCAAAGTCGTGTATAATATGTCGAATTAAAAAAACAGTATTTAATTAAGATAAGCCAGATCCTCCCTCAAGTGAGAGTTTCAACCAATCACAGCGCACTATAGACTAGAGAGTCTTTTGGCTTTAATCCTGTTTGACAATTCGGGTCTTATAGAGGTTAGAATTTTTAGCTCCTTTTTCCCCACATGGAAAGAGCTATTGTTCTCTGATTCTGTCTTATAATTCGGCCTCAGGCCGGTCGACAGTCTCATTGAACTAGATCTAGCTTACATTTATCTCATTACTCGTATTAATTGAAATTCAAGATTAATGATAATCAAACTAACACAGATTGCATATCTTTTCAATGCTCTCATGAAGACTGTGGTGCTTACATTATATGGATAGCAAAAAATCTAAATTTATTAACTCTAATTAGAACTATGAACCATAATCCAATTACTCAGAAGCTACGATCAAATACAAAATCCAATATTTGGTACAGAATACAACATTAAAGTCTTCACATACAAAAAAAGATAAACTAAAGTCAAATAAAGTCACCTTTAATATCGAATCATCCTCATCTAAATCTGACAAACTCCACCCTCAGTAGTGGAAAAATAAACCTCAAAAATGTTTAACAATAATCAGACAATAACACACCAAAAGTCCCCGAAACACAAAAACCCCCCATACCTCACCCGAACAATCTGACACTTTGTCTAGTGCATTGATTCTTGATAAGATACCCAGTGATAACTATAAAGATAATATACATACAGTGTCAGTGACCTTAACCCCAATACCTGCTCTGTTAGTGATAAAAATGCATTAATTGTATCCAGCGGTACACAAACCGAAATATTTGAATCGGGTCAAATAAAATTAATTGAAAAAGAAAATGAAAACCTAACAAAACAGTTATGTGAACAAGCACTGGAGTCGAAAACCTCAAACAGACCATAACAGCTTTGGAACACTACATACAAAATCAAGATATAAAGCATCAGACAGCAAGTACACAGAAATATCGACCTACACACAAACATTGTGCAACAAAGATAAACTGTAATTTAATAGGAGACAGCCACGTCAGAGGGTTACAGAAGAGGATCCTAACAATCCTTCCCAAGGAATCATCAGTCAGTCAGTTTTTCAACCAGGTGCCGGATTCCTTGAAGTAGCCAACACCACAGATTTCGGAAAAAACTGGTTCAATTCCACTCCAGAGGACTCAGTGGTACTATTTGTGGAACCAATGATATTGGATGTTACCAAGTGGCAAGTCATACAAGAAGCATTAGACGAGTTAATGAGAAAGTTCCAGCAATGTAAAGTATTATGTTTAGTGGGGGTTCCATTTAGATATAAAAATAAGCATGTAAACTTCCACATTAGGAAATTTAATACTAAGATTGAGAAATACATTTTGTCAAAATCAACCAATAGCTCCTTAATAGATCCTAACAGTTTTTTAAAACGAACTGACTATGCTAGAGACAGTTTTCATTTAAATGATACAGGAAAAAAGAAACTTTGTATTAAAATTAAAAATAAAATTTTCAACCTATGTCCTGTCTCAAATATCACACAAGAAAAAATCCACAGCACAATACATTGCTGATAGCATTCTGAATTTAGACAGTCTGTTTAAATTGTGATAACTTAATTGATTTTTGATGAGGAGGTACCAATACAAACCATAATGAGTAGTACGAACAAAAAAGGAGAGGTATTAGAATCAAACTTATCGTACATAACCCCAATTACCCATAGAATGTTCCCTAAATTACTCTCATGAACCAGTAGTACACCTATCCCCAGTTCATAGTAGAGTAAACCAATAATAGTCATGAAAACCTATCAATCTATAAACACCCCAAAATATTCCTAGTCATATTCATAAACTATTTGCATCATGAAGCAAATACATCAACAAATTATTATAGACTCACTCACAATATATGTAACTCAACAGTTCAAGAAAATATTGAATATAATAGAGTAGGTCAAATCAATGTTCAGGACTCTAGCATACTCCATGCGAGCCCTTAACATGCATTGAACCAAGTTACAATAAGAATAATTCAGTATATTTCAAAGAAGGGGCCAAACTTCGATAATTTGTGGTGTTGACCACGAGCCAGTGCACCAATACACATTACAATATATATTACCAAAACACGCGAAGTATACGCGGAAAAAAATAAAAGATTTCATGATTGGTGCCCTGACTTGTGGTTATGATATCATTATTATATCTGAAAACTTGGCTACCTAACACAATAAATGATTCAGAACTTGGATTACATGGCTTTAGCATCTATAGTTTGCGATAGAGATTATGATAATAGAGAAAGAATCTCGCGGGGGAGGCGTGTGCATTGCGGTGAGGAACCATGTAAAATCGTGCCTTATAAAAAACAGAAAATACTAATAGGTACGAATCATTGTTTGTTAAAATATGGCTTTTGTGGAAAACCAATCTTGTTTAAACGTATCTTATATCCCTCCACAAAGTAACCCTGAAACCTTATGAACACCTAGTGAATTTCTTTGATTCCGTTATAATTAATGAGAGAAAAAATTCACATTTAATTCTTTTAGGTGATTATAATTTTACCATTTATCACTTGGTCACCCCTTGAAAAAGATGGGCAAGTTTTCCTTACGCATGAATATGTCAACCGAGAGGTGTACTCACAGGGTGGAAATTATGATCGACTTTATTTAAAATTTCACCAATTTAAAACAGATCAATACTATCAAAAATGTTAACGATAAGATACTTGATTTAATTTTTACGAATCTCAACTCATTGCACGTATCTCACAGCGAATGAACACCTTATCCCGAGGATATCCACCACCCGCCCCTCTCCCTCCTCCTCTTTTTAGAGAAAGATAAAGTACGAACTTTATCACAAGAAAATAAAATCTCAGTGTACAACTTTAAAAAAGCTAATTATGAACTATTAATAAGTTCTTTAACGACATAGAATGGAAAAAAGAATTTAATAACCTAAATATTAACCAATCAGTAAATAAGCTTTATGATATTTTGAATTCCCAAATCAACCTTCATGTCCCAAAAGTCACAATAGGAGACTTTAAATTCCCAAAATGGGTTATAGTGAACTGCGAACACTAATAAAAAAATAAGAAGAAAGCACACAAACAATATAGCAATCTAGTGCAATATCAGATTACCATGAGTTTTCGCAGTTAAGATCACAATGCAAAAAACTAAGTGCTTTATTGTATGAAAATTCATTGCAAGGGGCACTGAATCTATGCTATGCAAAAAACCCAAAAAGTTTCTGGACATTTTAGTCAGAGAAAAGAATAACCAAAGGCTTACCTTCTGTTATGAATTTCAATGACATGTCATCACACCACGAAAAAGAAATCGCAAATTTATTTGCACTTAACTCTGGATCAGTGTATTCTAAAGAAATTATCGTTCCACCAGAATTCTCATACAATAAATACACCAACATTAATCACGATCATGTAAACTTTAGTGAATCCGAGATTAAAGAAGCCTTATCTAGGTAAAGGAGGGAGCGGCGCGAGGGGTGGACAATATTTTCACCATTATTTCTTAAGAAATGTGCTTCACAGCTCGCCTGTCCTTTGACCCCTTTATTCAACCAATCACTGCAAACAGGTACTTTTTCCTGATAAATGGAAAGCAGCTCTCATCACTCCAATTTTCAAATCAGGCACCAGAAGTGATATTATTAATTACCGCCCAGTATCCATTATTTCCATAATACCTAAGTTATTCGAGAAACTTACATATGATAAAATAAAAAGGTAGTCTGTGTCCACTCATTATCGGACAATCAATTTGGATTCATGAAGCAGCGATCCACTCTAACAAACCTAATATCATTTAATCATTATGTCAGCGGAGCTTTGGAAAAAGGCAGTCAGGTGGATTGCATATACACCGATTTTTCCAAAAGGGGTACGACAAAATAAATTTATAATATTCTCATATCGAAACTATCCGCCTTGGGAATTTCGGGGTATTTGCTGCAATGGATCCGGAGCTTCTTGTCGGAGAGGACACAGATGGTAAAAGTAGGGAATAGCCTTTCTGACCCCTTACGCCAATTCAGGCTGCATACAAGGCGGCATTACTTCTGGTCTATTTTTCTCCCTATTCATTAACGACATAGCGGAAGTACTGTCTGACATGAATTTCTGGATGTTCGCAGATGATCTGAAGGTTGCATCGAGTGTCGGGGGACAGGGGGATGTGAATAGGATCCAGGAGTTGTTGTCGCGTCTCTATCACTGGTGTTCCACAAATAAGATGGAGTTGAACATAAAAAAATGCTTTGTCATGACATATCACACGAAAATAAAACACCTATCCTGGGATCATACAGCATCAATAAACAAGTACTGGCCGACGTGACGTAAATGTGTGATCTAGGGGTCACGTTTCAGAAGGACTTGGGATTCGTCACTCATTAGATCTTCAAATTAAAGTATAAAAATGCTTTCTTTCATTACAGAAA